>CATKHJ010586844.1:0-10512 GCA_949750685.1 Vernicia montana | reverse complement strand
TAGTTCTATACTTAGAACACAATGCCACATTAAACACATTTCAATCAATACAATCAACGATTCAAGAATCGATACACAAACTACTGAAATTGAATTGATTTGACCTTGAACTAGTGCCCAATTCATCTCAATTACAACCCACATTGATCATGCATGACAATTAGCATTCCTAAGATTATGATTATAGCATAAAAGAAAACATAAATAAATAAATAAATAACATCATCAAGTGGTACGCCCAGAGGGTACGCCCATACCCTCTTGGCCATACCTTTTATTTTTAGGCAGTAGCAAAGGTACGCCCAAGGGTATGGGCGTACCCTTGCTCGTACCCTGCCACTGCCAGGGTACGCCCATAGGGTACAAGCGTACCCTTGCCCTGGCTTGGTTTCCCCGATGGAAACCTCCCCCTTCAAGAAAGAATACTTACTCCTTTTGATGATCAAGGCAAAACCATGAACAAGTTATGCAAATTTTGCAAAGCTTTAAACTCATTTTATCATTCGCTCATGGATCAAACAAATCAATCTTTAAAATCCAACCTTGTTCAAGCTCATTTTTCACTCAAATGAGAAATTGAAGTTCATTTGCTCAAAGTAAGAAAATCAAACCCATTTTAAAAATCTAATTATATATACTTCAATATACTCAAATCATGATCACAATCATCTTCAAGATGCACTTAATCAAAGAAAACTTTTGTTTCTTAAAAACCCATTTCATCATCATCAAAGGAAGAAAACAATTTCAAATCAACACAATATTAACCATACAAATTGAAAAGAAACTCAAGATTTTGGATTATTACCTTAAGATCTTTCCTTTTTGTGGTGATTTCCTCTTGATCAATCACAACAAGAAGAAGAAGAGAATAAATTTTTGAGAGGAAACTTTTGAGAGAAAGTTGTTCTTGCTTATGAAAATGAAATGAAGAAGATGACAACAAAATGATTTTTGTTGTGTTCCAAATGACAATTTCCTCTTTAAGTCCTCCAATTCAAAACCATTTTCAAACAAAGTGACACAAAATGGCTAGGTTCAATGAACCATGCAAAACACAATTAACCAATGTTCTTACAATTTCATTTCTGGCACAATTAATTACAAAAATGGTCCATATACTATCCACTATTCATAAATCATGGCAAGGCTAATTGTCTTTTGATCACTTACCACATATTATTCACATGCATATTAATCACATATACTTATTCATATACACATATACTCATTCCTCATGGAATTACATTCAATTCACATTTCATATCATCATAAAGAATCAATTTAATCCATACTCATGCAATCAATTTGCTTGTAAGGCTAGGGTATTACATATATAGAGATTGAGGTCATGAAGAAAATTCAAAAAGTAACTTTGAGATGCAGAAAAATGAAGCAAAAAGTCAAAAAGTTAATGATACACCTGGTTGTAAACAATAGTTGTGATTGTGGCTCACATCTTCCTCTGGTTTTACGTCCAGTAACAGATTGAACGCCTTCTATGAGTCGAGGATAGGCTTCCCATCCAATTTTCTTATTAACTGGCAAACAAGGTCTTTTAACGTCAAATCCCCTAGACTATAGCATTGTTGCTCTTCTTTGAATAAGTTTCATAAATCTAAAAGAACACATTGGACTAGTCTACAAGGATGCGTCTCAAAAGTCTGTAGGATATTATCTAGAGACTCCTTACTCGGTCCATCCTTTATGAATTCAGTTTTGTCTTCTTGATTTATGGACACATATCCAATGCTTCTACAGCGTGTGTTACAATTCCATCTCGTGCATTTATAGTAGACTCCCATTCTCTTAGCTCTCCTCTTCTTCGAGTAATAACTTCTTCCCATTCCTGGTAAATGTTTAACAAAAGAGTCATCAAACTCTCCTGCTAGTCGTACCTTGGTTTCAATAATCCACCGAATATGCTCAGGAAGACCCAGACGCCTAAATGTCTTTATCCTTTCCAATCTGCATATGTAGATTTTCCTAAGTATATCTTGGGGAAGAGTTGGAAACCTGTTTTTGAGTGTTGCAAGAGTGGTTTCCATATCTAATTGATTAGTTAAGAAAATGAAAGAGAAATTTAACAAACAAATAAACAAAAGGAAACCAAATAAAAAAGAAAGTTTGGGTAGCCTCCCAAGAAGCGCTTGGTTTATAGTCACCAACCTGACTTCTTCAGTTGTTTCACGTGGGATGCTTGAGAAGTACTCTCCTTCACCTCCCCAATTTTCCTACAAAACTCATAAACACTAAAATAAAAAGGAAACAAGCAATTAAGAAAAGAACATAAAAATTAAAAGACGTAAAGAAGTTTGAAATTTGGGTTGCCTCCCAAAAGCGCTTAATTTATAGTCTTTAGCTTGACTATATCTAGGTTTCTATCAAGGGGGATCATACAAAATTTGAATCATCCTTTTGGGAAAAAAATCTCCCTTGACATGTGATTTGAGGTGTGAATCTTTGAAATTTTTAGAAAATCTTTTTTCAATATTTTCATGCGGAGGTTTCTTTGGATGTTCTTTCTCAACCACCTTCTTAGCTCCCTCATCAATCACATCAACTTTTTTACAGCTCTCTTGAAAAGAAGGAGATTTGATCAGTTTGGCAATGATAAATTCCTTTTCCTCCTCTACGACCCTTAAGAGTAGCTTGCCATTCTTTACATCCATTATTGCACCAGTTGTAGCTAAGAATGGTCTTCCCAAAATTGGAGGAATCTCAATATCTTCTTTCATGTCAAGCACAATGAAGTCCACAGGAATGTAGAACTTCCCAACTTTCACCAAAATATTCTCTATAATTCCAACCGAATGTTTAATGGATTTATCTGCTAATTGTAAGAAAATTTTAGTAGGTGTCAACATTCCAAGCTTCAATTTCCTCAAAATAGTCAAAGGCATTAAACTTACATCTGCACCCAAGTCACACAAAGGTTTGTCAAAATTAAAATCATTAATTGCACAAGGAATAGAAAAACTTCCTGGATCTTCTAGCTTTGGTGGAATCTTGCGTTGGATTATAGCATTGCACTCTTCAGTAAGTGCAATCACTTTCATTCCTTCCAAATTCTGCCTATTGGAAAGAAGCTCCTTAAGACACTTCAAATACTTAGGCATTTGAGCAATGATATCTGTAAAAGGAATGTTAATGTGAAGTCATTTAAAAGCATTTAAAAATTTTTCATAGAGTTTGTCAAATTTGCTTATTTTTAATCTTTGAGGAAAAGGAATGGAAGGCACATATGGCTGAATTTGTGGTGGTGTAGACACTTCATTTTATTCCTCTTCATCTTCTCTTTCTTCGTTGGAAGAAGTATCTTCAAGAATAATATTTTGTTGCTCATCACCTACTATTATTTCGCCATCCATCTCTTTTATTTGCCCACAGATCTTCACGGTAATTGCTTTGCAATGCTCAATTGGATTCACTTCAGTTTGGCTTGGCAAAGTACCTTGGGCTCTTGTGTTTAATGAGCTAGCCAATTGACCCACTTGTATCTCCACGTTCCTGTTTTGGCTAGCTATTTGATCAACCTTGGATTCCAACTTGTCGTATTGCTTCTTCAATTTATCAAATCTTTCTATGGTAGCTCCAATGAATATCTCTAAAGTTGCTTCAAGGAAGGTTTGTTTTCAAGTGGTGCTTGATTTTGATTCCTCCATTGAAAGTTGGTTTGATAAGGTTGCCTTTGATTGCCTCCTTGGTTCCCTTGATTTTCTCATGCTAAGTTGGGATGATTCCTCCACCCTGGATTGTAAGTAATAGAGTAGCGATTATCTTGTTGCCTATTAGAATTAGAGACAAAATAAACTTGCTCCACCCTACAACATTCTAAATTATGGTGATTTCCCCTACAAGACTCACAAACCATCGAATGGCTAGACAAAGCATTGATATTTACTCGTTCCAAAGTCTTAGCAATTGCGTCAACCTTGGAGGCAAGTAAAGAATACCCATCCATATCATGACCACCAGCAACTCTTTTTGTCACACTTCTTTCATTAGACCAATGATAGTTATTGGCTGTCATTTCTTCAAAAAGGTCATATGTATCCGCAGCGTTCTTGTTCATAAGGGCTCCTCCAACAGTTGTGTCAATAGTACTTCTCATCTGAGTAGCGAGGCTATTATAGAAGGTCTATACTATCAACCAATCAAGGATACGATGATGGGGACACTTCCGTTGCAAATCCTTGAACCTTTCCCAAGCTTCATAGAGAGTCTCTCCCTCAAACTGAGTGAAGCTAGTGATGTCATTCCTCAGTTTAGCAGTCTTTCCAGGTGGGAAATATTTCTCAAGAAAAACACTACTGTGAACCCTCATTTTAGCACCTCCAAAATTATTTCTGAACTCACCAGAGCTGACCAGAATATTTTTCTTTCTAGATTGATATTTTTTCGATTCTGACTAGACTACCTGTACTAGATAGTATTTTCTCAAAACTGATCGGATCTTTACCAAAACTGACTGCCATTATGTCCGATATTTAATTTCAGATCCACTGCCACTGACCGGTAATTTTTCAGACTTCAGAATATCCTGAAAACTGACCCAGAACTCCTAGAAACTGACCCGAAAAGTCCCAAAAATTGAACCGGAGCCTGAAAACCAAGACGGTTCGCGGATTTCTGCGAGAAGTATTTGCACGTCCGCGGGAAGTCTACGCGCTTCCGCGAGACGACCTCTCTGACGCCTCAAGGCCTCTCGGCGGACAGACCGGCGGTGTCTGGCGCATCCGCACTGACACGTCCGCTGAGGACGATGGCGTGTCCGCCAGGCAGTGCGCAAAATGTCCTCATGGACGCGTGTGAAGCACACGAGCGTCTGCCACGTGTTCTTGCGGCCTGACACCTTTTTTCGGAATTCTGATTTTACCCCTCCTTTTTCTCACTTTCCAAGCCTTTTTTGGTCTTTTTTCACCCCTTATTTTTCTTATAAATACCCCTCTCCATTTCATTTCAAAACACACCTCAAACATTTGTGATTGCTATCCACTTGCTTCTTCTCTCTCTCTCTCTCTCTCTCTCTCTCTAATTTAATTTTCTCACACTCATTTTGAGTAATCATAATTAATTAATTAATTAAAAATCAATTTTAATTAATTAATTTTTTTTTATAATTAGTCTTCACTCAATTTGATTAATTAATCCTTTTAATTAATCACTTTAATTAATTAATCTTTTTAATTAATTAAAATTGGATAATTAAACAATCATATCATCAAATTAATTTTTTTTTCTTAATCCACCCCTCTGTCCTCGTTTTCTCTCTTGAAAATAGAACTCTGCTCCGGCAAAACCACTCTCCCACCCACAAACCCAAAAAGAAGGTATAATCTTTTACCCTCACTCAAACCCCAAATCAAATCAAATCAATCCAATCAAATCTGACCGATCCTTAAACCCCTCTACTTCATCGTGGAACGAACTATGTGGGTTTTGATCCCCATCCAATGGGGCATGTAGGTACGCTTGGAATCTAAATCCAAGCCTCAAATCCAAATCTCAATCAATCCCTTTCCCTTTTATTTTTCAGTATCAATCCATTGTACATACAAAAGTTAATTAATGTTATTAGTTAATTTAATTATTTTGGAGTAAAGGAGCGATCTTGTGATTTCCTTAGTACCCATAAGGGCTAGAGGGAATACTCTTCTTTGCTTGTGAATGTTTAAATACTTGCCCTTTCTTTTCCCACGCACTCATAATTATGCCATGATCATGCACTTTACAATCGCAATTAATATTTATCATCTATGAAATCAATTTTCAAGTCAAATTAAACTAAAGAGCAAATTGAGATTATTTTAAACCAAAAACCTAGTCCCCGAGCTCAACCTGGTTCAAGGACTAATGACTTTATCCTTGGGTAAATTAATCAAAGATTTATAAATTGGAGTCAAATTGAGTTTTTTCCTTAATTTTCCTATTTAAATAAATTAGGGTGGCGACTCCCGAATCTTTTTCAAAAATCAAATCAATTTTTTGAGGCGATAGCCACTTCCAATCGTGAGCATCGAAACTCGTACCTAAACTTCCCTTAAAAATCGCTCGCCTTTCCTTAAGGCAAATTTCAATATTTTTTTCCGAGCGAGAGGAGAGGCGTTCGGGCGAGGCCTCACAATATTTTATTATGATTAGAAGTTATTAAGTACCATTCCATTTCGATAAGCTTAAGGAGTATATACATTAAGTGAGAATGGAGACATGAATTAATTGATCTATATTTATTAAGAGGTAAACACTTGAGGAATAAGTACTTTAAAGAAAATTTAGGGACGAATTTTATGAAGGGGGGAGAATGTAATAACTTGGACTGTAATGAATATGGAAGATAGCTATAGTGAGGATGTGAGAGTGTTTTAGAAAGAATAATGGTTATTTTGACATAGATAAGAAGGACATTAGCAGGAAATTAAAGATGATGTTAGAAATATGTAATTTGCAAGTATCAGTGTAAGTGCAAGATAGCATTATAAATTATGTACAATATATATGTTTGTTGAAAGAAATGAAATAAGTTTAAGTGTATGGAACTAATGTAAATGCTTAAGGAATGAAATTTTAATATGGTTTATATATGTATTATAACTTAAAGAGTTATATGTATATATATAAGTGTATGAGAATTTGTGAGTATTGTGTGTATGATTATTGAATAATTTAAGTTATATAAGAATGGATTCAAAAATTAATTGTCCCTTAGTGATGTATAATGGTTAAGTGATGAGTTATAATTGATTGTGAATGATTGGATGCAAGTAATATGGAGACGTAATCAAGTGGAATTAATTGAAAGAGGATTGGATGGAAGGAATAAAGGGATTAAAGAATGAGAAGTGAAGAATAAAAAATTTGTGTTAATTTTTAGATGATTTTAGAGGTTGAATTAGAAAAAGTTCAAAACATGAAAAATGTTCATTTGCATGTAAAATAATTGGCCATAAATTATTTTTTCAATTGAACATGTACGTTTGGAGATATAGTAAAAATTATGGAGACTATTTAGATTATAATTGCACAGAAATAGGGGAGAATTTAAAAATTTACTATAAATTGTGTAGTTCATATTTTGAGCTGAATTGTTGACATGTTATATATTTATGTGTCTAGTTTAAGTAGAAAAAATAATAAAGTCATTTGGAGAAGTGTAGCATAAGTTATTGTAATATAAGTATAGAAAGGTCAGGAAGAGAAATGGGGACATCAAAGGTTTGGAGTTGCACGACCATGCAACTCCAATTGGCACGACCGTGCAACTCAGGAAGGCTACTGTCTGGATTTTTCTTGGTCATTTTTTATGCATTAAATGCCCTTAACTATTTCCCTTCAGCCTTGTCCACCCTAACCACCGAAAATTTAAGCCTAAAACTCTTATTTTCCTTCATGTTCTTCATATTTCTTCTTCCTTTTCCATTTCTTAACATCTCTACATCAAATCTTTCAAGCATTTTTCAAGAAAATTGAATTTAGGATTTAAGCTTTAAGGGTTCTTCATCTAGTTCAACTAATAAGGTAAGATTTTCCTAAGCCTTCTTTAATTACTTGAGTTAATTTTGAGTAAGACTTGAATTGATATTTGAGCTTTAAGTTGAGAAATGATAACTAAATAAGCTTATATGTGATTAATAAGTTGTTTATGTTGTTTACTGTGAAATTGTTGATGGGATAGTAATAGAAAAGAGTTAGGATTAGAGAAGAGTTCTTTATGAATTGGAATTAGATATGTATATATAAGTTAATTGATGAATTTAAGTTAAGAATAAATGTTAATTGAAGTCTTTATATATGATGTATGATATGTAGAACCTAGAGAAGATGAAAGAAGAGATGAAGGGCATGATGATTGCCACCCCTATTGTGTGATGTATAGGAAATTCAAGAATCTAATATTATAGAAGTGTTATTTGTAAGGTGAGTGATGATTATACTATTATATTTGCATTTACCTTGCTATTGTTCATAAATTCTATAATATTGCTCATCAACCCTAAATTAATATTATTAATGTATACGTTCTTCCATCATTATGAATCTAATTATTGATTGCTATGAATATCCAAACCATGAAACCTATTGTTAATTGATGATAATTGGTATGACCATTAACCATGAACCCTAAGCAGAAATCCCTAACAAATGTGGGGTGAAACATTAGGCATTATGCACATGTACCTAAAGATAAGGTACAATATCTGAACTCTTGCTTAGGAAGAGTATAAAGACCTAGCCATGGGACCTAATCAGTCTCGTACAAGACCATAGGAGCAAGCTCCAAGATATGAGCCTCTACTTCAGGAAAGCTATTAAGCTACTCTTATTAGTGAAGTGAAGTACGCATATGTGTCTTTTACTCTCGGGCAAGCCATTAGGCCTCTGCTATCTTTATAATGGTGAGTAATACATATATGTTTTTACTTTCACATTATGACCTATTTTTGCTAAAGTTGACCAGTAAATCTATGAACCTTTGTATATGTTCTATTGATCTTTATACCATTTATTTCATTATATTGATCCTTGTAAACCATGAATCATTCTTATATCCCATTGCATTTTTCATTATTGTATGTATGGTAATATAATCATTACTCACTGAGTTTATCTCATTAGTTATGGTATAATATTTTTCAAGAAATTAGTGGATCATAACAATAGATATACATGTTCTAAAGGCAAAATATGTGAAGGATTTATAACATTACGTAGGAAATTCAAAAGATTCCTCAAGTAATGTTACTACTCTTAAGGGGTTGCATTTCGAATAGTTAAATTTCTTAATTTTTTATATTTATATGTATGTAATTATAAAATAGTTTAGATCTCCATGTGTGTATTTAAGGTATTTATATGTTAGTATGTATATTATGGATGTAGGATGATAATTGAGATTAGTGAGAAATGCATTGATATCATAATGTTACTAGTAGTTATATAATTTGATATTTGTGTATAAGTGAATTTGAATCATTGAAATTACTATTGTATAAATGTGAATGTTGATTCTTTGAAGAGAGGAAAGACAAGTTTTGGAAGTGTGTTCAATGCAAGTTGAGATCTTAGGGTTTTGAAGTGGTTTAATTGTTGTTATTGATTAGTTTCATGATACCATATGGATTTGATAGCAGGTTTGGGTTCTACAGGTTTTTGATGGCTTTAGGCTTACCCATGCTCTAGGGCCATTTGTGAACCCTAAATTTTGCACCATCTGAACCCTCGGACATGCAAATAAGTCTCGAAAGCTGAAATGGACAAGAAAGGATCAAAAAATCGAAAGAATCGGCCCTGTTTGACCTAGGTGACCGTACAGGGTTCCCCAAAAATTGCACAGGCCCTGTGCGGTTCTGCACAGGGTGTGTGCCATCCCAAAATAGGGTTATGCGGTCATGCTCCATCCTGTGTGGTCCTGGTCTTTTCTGTGCGGTTCATAATGGTCTGTGTGCGGTCCCAGGAAGTCAGTGTGCGGTTTCAACGCTTCTGATTCATTATCCCACATTGGAAAATGTGAGAAATGTTCCTAGCTGCTATACCTAGATAAGCTACCCACCCAACTCATTTCGACACAAATTAACACACTTCACTAGCTAAAATCAAACCTAATTGATTAAAAGCTAGCATTTTCTAAGGCTTGGTTCGAAAGAGCTACCTTTTCAGTTAAAAGTTTTCTTTTGGGTGGTTGTTTGTGATTTCTCTCAAGTTAGTTCGAGGGAATCCTAAAAGACACCGTCATAGTAGCCGTTAGGAGGCTTTGGTTCCGCCGAGTCAAGTCAAGGTGGAATTACGATCCGGTTGCCCGCTCCGTCCATACGTTCCCAAGCCTCGTCATCAAAAGGTATTTATTTTCTTCCTTTTTCATTTATTTATTTTATTTGTTTTGAAGTTTGTTTTGCTTCTTTGCTGTTTTTGGTTTGCTTTTAGTTTTCTTTTAGCTTAGCTTCCTTTATTGCTTTGTTGTTATTGCTTTATTTCCCTTTGCATGTTCCCTTTTGTTTATTTCCCTTTCTTTTGGTTCTTTTATTTTAGCTTAGTTATTATTTTCCTCTTTTCCTTATATGTTCCCCTTTTCATTAATCCTTTTCTTTTAATCGCTTTAAAAAGACATGTTAATTAAGAACTGAACTAATTAACTTGTTCTGATCCCTTCTTGTTTGTTAATTAAAACTGACCTAATTAACAACTTGGTAATCAACTTGCTTGATTAAAATCAATCCAACCAACCTTTAATCAATGAACTGAAACATGATAAAAGGTTCAGACTAAAACAAACCCCCTTCGTAAAAAGGCGAACTACGTGGATTTTGATTCCCATTTGAAGGGATACGTAGGCATGCTTGTCTGAAAAAGCATCAAATCCAATTAAAACAGACTTTCTCCCTCTTTCATTTTCTTTATGTAATTTTGTGCTTTATTTCATTTATTTCATTTCTTTTTGTCATTTGGATTCTTTCTTTAATTGCTTTTATTATTGGATTTAATTATTGGGGAATGTGTTGCTTTCCTAGAATCCCA
>CATKHJ010586798.1:0-21694 GCA_949750685.1 Vernicia montana | reverse complement strand
ATCATTATTATAAAATCCAAACTATAAAAATAAATTTTTTTATATATATATATCACTAATTATTTATTATTATTATTATATTATTATTATTCTTTATATCATTATTATTATATATACTATTTTTATTATTATTATTATTAAATCCATACTATACAAATACATTTATATCTATTTTAAATATCCATTTATATTATACATAATCTTATTTTTAAGTTAAAATAAAATTCCAAAATTTTGAAAATTTTGGTTGTTACAGTTTTACTTGACGACTAATTTTGTTATAATTAATTATGTTTTCATCGAGTAGTGTGTAAGAACTAATTTGCACTTTAGGCCTCAAGTACAATTAATGTGCAATGAAAGATATAGTTATTTGGCATAAAAGCTGAGATGTTGAAGAGAGAAGTTCTCATAAATAAATTTAGCAAATATTACATATGCATCACTAATGTTTTTTTTTTGAGTCTTTGACTAGTTATTGCTGTCAATTTGGCAAAAAAAAAAAAAAAAAAAAGCCTAGTTATTGTTGTCACACTCTTTACCTTTCATGTGTATATATATACTAGCCAAGCAAACACTCAAAAAAATGATTTATATATAGCTCATGCATACTGATTGAGCTTATTTTGATAAAGTAAGAATAATCAGGTCTTCTCTTTGTTGGATTCAAGCTGGTATGACCTATAAAAGAAACAAGGGTTAGGTAGGCTAAGCCTTAGCGCTTAGCAAAGCCACTCCAACAGTCTAGTTAGTAGATGGACTTGATTCAGGTGACCAAGGACAAAGTAATCTTTTCACTTAGTCTGAAAGCACTCTTTTGAGGGATTCCTAAAATGTGGGTATATTAGATCTAAATTTCTTGTCTCTCTATGTGTACCTGTGAAGGTTGATTTTTGAGATATTTATAGACTATGAGTCCTTATATGGTTTGGACACAAATTTTCTAAAGTAAGTCGGATTTGGATGGTTGTTTGCCTGTTGGCTTCGGTCAATGAGCTCAATTGCTTAGAGTTAGCTATCTTGGCTTTTCAATTCTAGACTTTAAGTAGATTTGGAAATTGGGTCTGGCCCATTACAGCCCAGTTTGACTTTGGTAAATTTTTGTACCTCATCAGAGATTCCCCTATTTCAACGAGGTAAAAAATTATGTGAACCTCGTTAGAAAAAATTTTGTGTGCGTGGTAATGCCTTTGTGACAACCATCTCGCTATGCTCAACTCAATATCATTTGCTTCAGCTAAAGTTTTTACTTTGTTAATAATTATGAGGGTCTATAGCGTATCTCTACACGCTTGACAAAATCCCAAATTTAATGCTATGGTACTTTCAATTATGGGAAGCAGTCACGTGGCTTAATGTTAGCCATAAAGTCGAAGAGTCCTGCTTCATTTCTACCGCCATTTCAGAAATTTGAAATGATTATTCAGCGCGTGCTTTTAGGGTTTTATTTTTCTATAAAAACCCTTTCTTCTTCATTCTTGAAGCTTCCTGCAATTTTTTCTTCAAAAACCTTGTTTGTCTTTTGTGTTCCTAGTGTCCTCAAGCTCTCTCTTCTTTCCTTATTTTTCGTTTTCAAATTTCTTTCAATGGCTCCTAAAAAGGACGAAAATTCTTACAATAATATTCGAACAGACTTGGAGAATATTATGGGAGATGTTGCTTCTACTTTGAAGAATTCAGATTTAAGTGGGTTTGCTGAGAATCTGGAAGACCAAGAAAAATTTGCAGTAGATTTCTCCAAATCTTCTAATAGGATATATGTAAATCCTGAGGTTCCAAATACTGTGGAGATGTTTAAGTATAACGATCATTGTATCTTCTTTTATCATCAAATAGAGGCGAGTTTGAGATTTTCTCCATCCCCATTTTTGGTTGAATGCTTTAACTATTTCTGCATCAACCTTATGATGCTTTCCCTGAACTCTATTAAAGACTTACACCAATTTGAGGTCATCTGTAAGGCCTTGGGACTTCGTCCAGGAGGACTCGAACCTCCATGCTCTTTAGCACGAGATTCCTTCTGCGAGGATGTTCCAATATTTTTTCAAATTCATTCGTTCTGATGACAGGCGAGTATGATGCACTGGATCAAAACCAGGGCGGACCCTTTTTATCAACAAACAGAACAAGGTGAACAATTGGCACACCAAGTTCGCTACTATAGTGATAAAGGAGAAGTACCAGGGTGGTGAAGGCTTCGATTTTAGGGGAACTCTTCAAGTTCCCACAATGTATGGTTTTTTGGACATCCCTTTAAACTTATTATCGGAGGAGATCATAGCCATGGAGACTCTTATTAAAGATAACAGTTCTTATGATATAGGGAAGCTTGATTTTGCTTCTCAAATCAAAGATGCTTGAGGTAAGACTATACGTCTCATCATTAAGGAAATTAAGGGTGCGTTTTCACCTTCTTCTGAATGCATTGTTCTTTTTCCCATAACTAATTTTATTTATTATATATTTTTTTACTTCATTTTGCAGTTTGGCTTACTAACAAGGACAGTACTTATAAGAAGATTCATGATATAGCGAAGGGCATGACTTCTATTCCATATAATGAAGTTGTCTTCTTGCCTCTCTTGGTGGAACGAATTGGTGAGCTTCAAGCCGCTATTGCGGCAGACTGGGGCATCAAATCATCTATTGGGGAGAAAAGGAAGGCGACCCCCCAAATTAAACATATTCCAAAGAAGAGCATAAGGTTTGTAAAGGCGACAACTGCTACTTCTTCAAAAACCAAAACAGCAGCTATGGATACTTCGATAGCAGAACCGACCCTTACCTAGGGTCCTTTTATTAATGTTGTGGACTCTAGCGAAGGTGAAGATGCCCTTACTATTTCTAGGCTTGTCCGAAAATCAGCAGGTGATTCTTCTTCATCTTCTGAACGGACTGCCTCTAACTATTGCAGAGATGTTCTTTCTAACAGTAGTCTTTTTGACATAATAATTGATCGGGTTCGCAAGGGGGTGCCAATGCATCAAATCGTTGATGAGGTCATTCGGCCATGCATAGAAACTGCCCTGCCTTGCAAGCCTGATCCTAAGCTTGAGCCCGAGACTGAGACGAGTATGTTTTTTGTTCGTCGCAAGACTCAACAGATGTTTTCCTGTGACGATCTCTTTAAGTCTTTAGCCTAGCTTTTGCTAGGTCTTCTTGTTTATTGAAATTATGCTCGGAGTACTTGTCACCTCTGGCTTTCAGCCTCTACTTTCCTCTTCTTAACTCCTCCCAATAACCTCTTTTGGGCTCTTTGCCTTAAATGAATTAGCAGAATAGTATACATATATATATATATATATATATATATATATATATATATATATACTTTTTATTAATAATACATTTTGAGATGTTGAACATTCCAAGTGTGAGGAATTTCAACATCTCACATTGTTACAAGTTTGTAAGTGGCTAGTCCTATTACTTTTTGGATTTTGAAAAACCCTTCCCATATGAGTGCTAGCTTGCTTGCTCCTTCTCTTTTGCCCGTGGCCTCAAGACATTTCATAACTAGATCTCCTTCATTGAATATTCGAGTTTTTACTTTCTTGTTAAAATAATTCGCAGCTTGCTGTTTGTAGGCAGCCACTCTGATACTTGCCTTTTCTCAGAGTTCTTCAAGGAGATCTAGGTCTAGTCTCCTTACTTCATTATTGTCTTCATCATTGGAGAAATTGACACTTCCGTTAGGTAAATCAATGTCTACTAGAATAACTGCTTCAGTGACGTATGTTAAACTGAAAGGGGTTTCTCCTATGGGTTGCCTTGGAGTAGTCCGGTATGCCCAAAGGACATGATGGAGCTCGTCTGCCCAACTTCATCCATATGCATCCAACCTTCGTTTCAAGTCTTGGAGAATCGTTCGATTTGTCACTTCGGTTTACCCATTTGACTGAGGATGGGCTACTAACGAGAAGTGTTGTTTTATGTTAAGTCCTGAACAAAATGCTCTGACTTTGGCATTATTGAACTGTTTCTCATTATCGCTATTGAGATGGTACGGTACTCTAAACCTGCAAACAACATTTCTCCATAAGAATTTAATGACTTTTTCAACTATTATAATTGTAAGCGGCTCTACCTCTACCCATTTGGTGAAATATTTGACAGCGACGAGGAGAAATTTTCTTTGCCCCGAGGCTGCTGGAAAAGACCCCACTATATCCATACCCTATTTTGCAAAAAGCCATGGACTAGTGTTTGGCTTTTGTTCTACCGCAGGAATATATTTTCCATGATTGAACTTTTGGAAGGAGTGGCATTTTTTGACGAAGGCAACAACTTCTTCCTTCATTCGAGGGCAATAGTACCCCTGCCGAATTGCTTTGGCAGCTAGCATTTTTCCACTGATGTGCATCCCACAACATCCTCTATGTATTTCCTTTAGGACATATTCTGCCTTACTTGGCTTTAAACATCTCAACCAAGGAAAAGAATATGCCCGTTTATACAGTATATCATTGTGGATGGAGAAGTGGGTGCTTCGATGTTTAATTTGGATCCCCTGGCAATTTGCCTCACTCTAAATAGACTTTTATTGGGTCTAGCGATGTTGGCTGTTTATCGATTTCCATCACTTTGTCTCTTTCTTCTATGATTGGATGTGCCAAAGATCCCACAAAATTTTTTTGCGGTAGTTTGATTAGGTGTGCAGTTATAAGTGTGGAAAGGTTATCTGCTCGGTTATTTTTCTCCCTTGGGATTTTGCAAAACTGCGGCTTAACTCCTCTGTCTCTCATTTTTTGGATTATGGCTTTAGTTTTCTGTAGATATTTGATCATGGTGGGTTCTTTGGCTTTAAATTCTTCCTCTATTTGTCCAATCACGAGCTGGGAGTCACTGTGGATTTTAAGTGATCTCAGACGAAGGTAATCTATAAACATTAGCCCTTGAATCATTGCCTCATATTCTGCAATATTATTAGTTACTTCGAACCCTAATCCAAGGGCATATTCCAACACAAATCCCTGGGCATTTTTTAAGACTATCCCAATTTCGCTTCCTTCTTTGCTACTAGCCCCATCGACGAACAAGCCCCATTTTATTTCATCGTCAAAGGTCTTCCCCTTTGACTCTGCTTTTCCTATGTTTTTATCTGTTACGGTTGTTTATGCTTTGGTGTCGAATGAGCACTCAGATATAAAATCTGCGAGTGCTTGTGCTTTGATGGCTGATCTTGGCCAGTACTGTAACCCATATTGGCCTAACTCAACTGACCATCACAACATTCTTCCTGAAATTTTTGGTATGTGCAATGTTCTTTGCAAGGATTGGTCAGTCACCACTATGCCTAAGTAAACTTTGAATTTTTTGCCTAATAAAACCAAGACATAAGTTATTTTCTCGATGGGCAAGCAATTCAGTTCGACCCTATATAGGACTTTGCTGAAATAGTATATTTGCTTTTGCACTGTTCCTTCCTCTCTTATCAGAGCCGAGCTTACTGCTTATTCTGAAGCGGATAAATAAATCAATACTTTTTCTCTAGGTAAAGGCCGATTCAATACTTGTTCCAAACTGAGGAATGATTTTAATTCATTAAAGGCATGCTAGCAATCCTTGGTTCATTCAAATGTAGTTGCTTTCCTTAATTTCTTGAAGAAGGGAAGGTATTTTTCAGCTAATCTTGACATAAATCTATTTAAAGCAGCAATTCTCCCTGTTAATTTTTAAACCTCCTTTATATTGTGAGGTGTTGTCATGTCTAAGATCGCTTTTACTTTGTCTGAGTTTGGTTCGATCCCTTTCTTGCTTACCATACATCCTAGAAATTTATCTCTTTGAATAAAGAAATCGCATTTTCTAGATTTAGCTTCATGCCATATTCATTCATAACTCCAATTACTTCAGCCAAATCCTTGAGGTGCTCCTTGAAACTTCTGCTTTTGACTACCATATCATCTATGTATACCTCTAGGTTTTTTCCAAACTGGTCTTTGAACATTTTGTTCACCAGCCTTTGATAAGTTGACCCTGCATTTTTCAACCCAAAAGGCATAGAGATGTAACAGTAGGTTCTTTTTTCAGTTCTAAAGGAAGTCTTCTTTTCGTCTTCATGATGCATTCTGATTTGATGATATTCCTGTTTTGCATCCAATGAAAACAGGTAGCCATATCCAGCCATTGAGTCCACCAATTTTTCAATCATGGGCAAAGGGAAAGAATCATTTGGGTAGACTTTGTTTAGATTACTGAAATCATCGCACATCTTATAGGTCCTATTTGCCTTCTTTACTAGCACTACATTGGCGAGCCAGTCTGGATATTACAGCTCTCTAATAAATCCAACTTTCATTAGTTTGTCAACTTTTTCATCTATCATAACTTGTCTTTCTGGTCCAAAACATCTTTTCTTTTATTTAATTGGTTTATATGTAGGATCGACGTTGAGATGATGCTTCCACCAAATCAACCTCTTATGATTGATGCGAGGTAGATACCTTTTTCTATTTTTTCTTTTCAGACTCACCTTGGTCTTGTGCTCCATAGACACATATTTTCCCTCCCTCAGGTTTGGGGATATTCATCCTCAAATGCTTAATGTTGGTCAAAGCATCTAGATCATAGAGGAGGGGTCTTCTGATCAAGATATTACAGTTCAATGTTATCCTTACTACCACAAAGGTAGCTATTACTGTGATACATTCTATAGCTAAGGCTACGGTGATTGGTAACCATACTATCCCTACTGATGGTAATTCCTTATCGTCGAGTGTGCGGACTGGATTTCCAATATCTTCTAAATCGCTTTCCTTTAATCCTATATTTGCATATGCCTCAGTCATGAGCAAATTAATTAAACTGCCATTGTCAACCAGTATTCTTTTATAAGAAAATTAGCTACTACTGCTTGGATGATTAAAGAGTCCGAGTGGGGGTATTTCAAACGACTCCCATCTTCTCTTCCAGATGGCACCGTGTACCCTTTGCAAAAGATAATTTCGAGTCTCTCCCTCTTTCTTTGGGAGGCCTTGACTTTATTCTTGCTAATTGGCACTTCATCTGGTCCTCCAATTAGGCAATTAATGGTCCCAGCCAACCCATAATTCATGATCTACTTCCCCCTATCCTTGCTCATTCCAGCCTAATTTCCTTTATTATTTTTTATAAAATTTTTCAAGTACCCCTGGTTAATTAGCCTTTCTATTTCTTCTATTAATTGTCTGCAGTTATTAGTATTGTGACCATGGGTATTATGGAACAGACAGAATTTATTTTTGCTTCACTTATTCGAGGGGGTGAGCATTGGTTTAGGGCGAGCCCAAATATCTTGATCATTAAAGGTTTAAAGACCTCTATTGGGCTTGCGTTCAAGAGGGTCAGCCTTGTTAGTTCAAGGGTACGAGGCAGATGACTTCTGTTACTCCTTCCTCCCACCTAGCTTCCTTTAAATTTTTTTTTCCTGCTTTTTTGCTTTAACCTCCATTTTGGGGTTTTCACCCGGGTTCTTTTTTTTTTGTTGTGAATTGATTATAGGAATAAGTATCATCTTGCTTGATATATTTTTGGGCAATAGCCATGGCTTCTTCCAGAGTACGGGGTGCATGCCTACACAATGCTTTAAAGTAATCAATATGGGAGGTGCCATTTTGCAAAGCTTCAACTGCCCTAGCTTGGTCTAACTGAGTTAACTTTCAAGGCTTCTTTGTTAAAATGAGCTATATAGTCCCTTGAAGGTTCTCCTTCTTTCTAGGTTATAACTTCCAAACATTGCGTTCGTTTTTTCACAAGGATGATCGTTGTAAATCTTTGCATGAAAACTGTGGCGAGCTATCCAAAATTGGTGATACTCTTTTCTTCTAAACTATCGAACCACCTAATGGTAGCCCCCTCGAGGGAACCTCGAAAAACTTTACATAATACTTCGTCACTTCCTGTATGTAGCTCTATTGCATGTTTATAATTCATTATGTGGGCCCTAGGGTCAGTTTCGCCTCCATACTTCTTCAGGTTTGGAGATTTAAACTTGCTAGGCATCCTATACTCTTGAATGGATTTATTGAAAGGAGATTTTAAAGCCAATTTGAGATTCTTATCAATAGATTTTTTGCTTTTGTCTTCGACAATTTCATCTATAAACTTCTTAATAGTCTCTCTTATCTCCTCAGTGTTTTGTTGGCTAGTAGCTTCTTGACTGCTTCAATCTTTATGACAAGAGGAGGATTTAGACAAAGATTCCTTGTCTTCTCGTGAGGTCTCTCCCGAGTACCGGTCCGATCCACTAGAGCGGATCGAAATGCTCATTTTGGTTTAGTCTCATGATGGAACCCTCGAGTTCAAATTGGTTGATTTTGAAAATTGATTTGGGAGTCGCCACCTTAATTTTATTTTATTTAGGAAAAGTTTAAGGAAAAAACCCAATAAATGTGTCACATCCCACTTTTGGTATGTGATGGTCCTAGGGCATAGGGAGACATAAAGTCACATAAACTCGTAGAACCCGTTATTCTATGCAGTACTAAAATTTACATTATACAATGTAAGCAAATCTAGGATCATAACCTGCAAATCCCTATCCAGATCTTTATCATAACTTAGCATGACATCAAGGGATAACAATAGAATCCCAACACTTTAGTATTTGTATCGTTTACTCTCATTCATAACCATTATCATCCATGCCATTCAATAACATCTTATTAAAATTACAGATCATTTCCAGAAATCTCCAATACTCAAAAATAAATTCTGAAGACTACAATAGCCATGGAGCTCTAGATTAAATTTCAAATTTTAAAATAACCATTTGCAGCAATGGAAATCCCAAGCGGAGGACTTAAGCTTGAGAATACCTTGCTTGACCTCCAATAAAACTTGAAAATGATAAACAACTAGAGGGTGAGTTAAACTCAGTGAGAATGTAATATTTTAATATAGTATGCCGGCTAGAAAATATAGTGAAAATAGAAATTCAGTATTATGTAATATTAAGGAAGGGGTACCACTTAAGTAAGCAATAATGACTCAATTTATAATCAATTTAGCAGAAATCCCAGTCTTGGAAGTGGCGTGCTTCCCATAATAAATAGTGGAGTGGTGGCTAATGCCTTGCCCACTCATATCAGTAAATAGTAGAGTGGCAACTATTGCTTTGCTCACTCATAACAATATAGAGCGTAAGACTGATCAGGTCTCATGGCTAGGACCACCTTTCCTAGCTAAGGCAGATACGCTCACCCTATCCGCGGGCTTTTTACCATGTGCACAGGTCCGATGTATTACCCCATATCAGTAGGGGGATTTCTGCTTATCAATAATATCATTTAAAAATAGTTCGTAATATATGAACAGTAAATCATATACATTGTCATTACAGTATCAATGAGGTTTTGAATTATCAGTAATGAATTCAAATGAACTTGAAAATGCTCAGTTAAATCGGTAGCATAACAGTTAGATCAAAGATCATCAATGAAATAATAACTAGGCTGAAGGCCATCAATAAATCAACAAGTAGGCCAAAAGCCATTAATGAAATAACAGGTATGCCAAAGACCATCAATGACATAAAGAATAGGCCGAAGGCCGTCAATGAAATTATGAATAGGCCATAGATCATCAAGTATGACCCTAACGTGAAAATTTGAATATCAATAGTTGTTCACGATTTATATACAATGAGAGCTAGGGTTTCCAATGATTTATATATCTCAAATAAGTGATAATTCAAGGGCAATTACCCATACCATATTAAAATATCACAAACTCACCTCTCCTCCTTTGCTCCAATATAGCACTTAATA
Organism: Vernicia montana; assembly: GCA_949750685.1. Classification (NCBI taxonomy): domain Eukaryota; kingdom Viridiplantae; phylum Streptophyta; class Magnoliopsida; order Malpighiales; family Euphorbiaceae; genus Vernicia; species Vernicia montana. Next base: position 11,945 of record CATKHJ010586798.1, on the reverse strand, counting down.
CCATAATGCGGATATCCCTTTACTTTCTTAGCATTTTCCTTGCCTTAACTTTTAGAGTCTACAATCAATTGTACCATATAAATTACACTTTGATCAATATTAAGTATTGCACTCGACTTAACTTAACTTAATTCTATTAATAGTTCTTATAAATTTAACTTAAGATACACTATGACAATTCCACTAACAACACTTATATCAAATTTATTTCAATATACATTGCACATGTACGCATTTCTTATAAAGTACGATATACTTTTATTTATTTTCATGTAATGGCCAAATAGGTGTAGAAGTTGAATTCCAATACTTTATTTCTTTTCATTAAACTCATTACCATGATTCAATAAATCATTATACTTTTATCATTTCATTTTCAATTAATCATATTCATACGATAACAAGTTAATTAATTAACTTTATTAAAATTAGATCAAACTCTAATGATCATATGATAGCACTAGAATAACATACTTCCATGTATTTTATATTAACCAAGTTTGATCTCTTGGTAGTGTTTCTTCCATAACTCATGTTCTATTAATCCAAATGGGTTGATTCTTTTTTCATATAAAAATAAATATATAACATATATAACATATCCAAAATTGAGATTAAAACATACTCTATACAGGATAGGGTGATTGTTTAAATTATATTCTATTTCTGTTGCAGGGACAGAATGAGAACACTTCACTTATTTTAATACAAATTCCAATTTACAGCTCCAAATGAAAATTCCTTTTATCAGTGCCTACTACACATATATATGATCATTTCTTATGTTTTATATTTGACCCAGTTATGCTTTAAAGTCATCAAATTTTCCACTCAATTTTGGACTGCCTATCGAGTCATCAATCCGGGTTAGCTTTAGTTCAAGTAAGATATCTCTTTCTACAAATAAAATTTTATAAATTTCTTTTACTAGGATATACATAAGATGTATACCTACAACTTTCATGTTTTGACTTTAGCCCAGTTTGAATTCTAACTTTCCTAAACAGACATGATAAATTCCAGCTCTTTAAGTGATTAACCTCTTATAAACTTTCATACAAAACTCTAGTTCCTTCAATCAACAAACCCATCCAATTTTACCCACTTTCCCATTATATACAAACATGTACAAGTATATTTTATCATGTTTTAAACAATCAAACATCCTTCTCCCAACAAACCCAATTGGCCAAAGCACATCAAGAAGAAGGAAGGAAGAAACTTAATCATAACAAGTATTCACAACACGTATTCAAGCTAAGAATAGAAATTAGAGCTAAGTTGCAATAGTTACCTTGAAAGTTCTTGAATTGACAATGATTTTAGGGTGGTGGCCGAATGGTGAGTGGTGGAAAGATGTGTCTTCTAATTGTTGTTGGATAAGTGAGAAGTGTAGAGAAAGATAGTCAATTTTAGCTTTTATATTATTACTACTTAAGATGGATGATGAAGATCAAAGGAAATTGATCCAAAGGCTATCAATTTTTAATGGAATTATAAATTTACAATATTCTTGTTTAAGTAGATAAGGATGAATGATTTTATATATAAGAAAATATAAATTAATTTCTTTTTATGATAGTCAAAATTTTAACCATTGGATAGATCCCACCATCTCCATCTTCCTTTATCTTATCACTAAATAAATTTCTTTCCCCTTTTACTAGCTTGGCCGACCCCTTATATTGGTTTCTAACCCAACATTCATGATTTGATTAATTACAATTCTTGTTTCTCTTGTATTTCAATTTTTCCTTTTTGTTCAAGGATTTCTGTAATGTTAATTCTCTAATCATAGCACTAACATTTATAATTTTTATGGGTTCTTTGCTGCCACTAAATTAAATTCCAACTTAATGTAAAATCATCATTAAAAAAAATAAAAATTAAAAATTAGTAGCTCAATTAGTACCTTAATATTTCTCAATAATTAATCAAGTCTCTAATTTCACATTGTTCTAGTAATGTTATTAGGCTTTCAGACTTAGGTTCAAATAGGATATTACAAAATGACTCCAAGTAATTATCCAATGGAAAAGTGTACTAGCCCTTGATTACCAAAAAGGATTCGGGGACTAGGTTTTCGGTTCATTTAATTAATTTGGCAAGTTTAATACAAAATGGCTTAAAATGATTTCATGAACAATTATAATGCATGAGCAATTATACAATGCATGAATTAAAGTAAGGTAAAACAATAAAGAAAATAATAGAAGCAATAAAGGAATTAAATACAGAAAGCAATAAATTTACAACATAAACCAAATTAGGAGATACTCCCTCTAGCCCTGATGGGTTTTAGGAGAGTCACACATTCCCCAAAGTAAATTAATAATCAAAGAAACAAAACAAAAAAATAAAGAAAAAGACAAAACCTATGTGAAGAAGGTGAAAAAAGATGAATGGATTTTATTTTAATTGGATTTAATACTTTAGACAAGCATGTCTACGTATCCCTTCGAATGTGAATCAAAATTCATGTAGTTCACCCTTCTTGCAAAGGGGGTTTGTTTAATCTAAGCCTTTTATCATGTTTCAGTTCATTGATTAAAAGATTGGTTGATTAATTGATTTTAATCAAACAAGATTGATTACCAAGTTGTTAATTATTCCAGATTTTAATTAACAAACAAAAAGCATTGATTGATTAACAAGTTAATTAATTCAGATTCTAATTAACACGCCTTTCTAAAGTGATAAGAAAAAAGGGATTAAGGAAGAAGGGATCATATAAAGAAAAATGGGAAAAACAATAAACTATGCTAGAATAAAAAGAACTAAAAGAAAGGGAATAAAAGCAAAATAGGATATGCTAAGAAGCTATAAAGGAAAAATAAAAGTGATATAAAAGAAACTAAAAAGAAAATAAGAAGCAAATAGAAACAAAGAAAGCAAAAACAACAATCAAAATGAATAAATAAATAAAAGGAAAGGAAAGAAAATAAATACCTTGCGAGGACGGGGCTTGGGGACGTATGGACGAAGCGGACGACCGGATCGTAATTTCACCTTCTCGACTTGGCGGAGCAACAGCCTTAAAACAACTACTAGGATGGCATTGTTGGGATTCCCTCGAACTGATTTGAGGAGAGAAACCTCGAAACGACCACCCAAAACCAAACAAAAATTTTAAATTAAAAAGGCACGTTCTTTATGAACCAAGCCTTAAAAACTGCTTGTTTTTTATCAATTAGCTTATTTTGCAAGTAGTGACTGTGTTTTTAATAGCTGAAGGAGGGTAGTTTATATAGGTTGGGAGCCTAGGGTTAGACTGCATGTTTTCCAATGTGGGATCGTGAAGTGGTCACTGTGACCGCATACAACCATGCGGTCAGTATGCAGTCATGACATGGTGACCACATATGGCTATGTGGTGACTGCATAGGCCTATGTGGTCACCGCATGGGTCTATGCGTTCATGGGCCTCCGCATCGCCTGTTCGGCCCATTTTCAACCCGTTTCAGTTTCTGGGACTTTATGACTGTCTTCAAGGTTCAATAAGGTATAGAAGGGTGCAATTTTAAGGGTTCACTTCTCTACTCCTTTTTCTAGATTGTCCATCTCCTTTCTTTCCATCTCTATGATCATTTCGATCCATATCAACTCTGTTGTTATGACAAAGCCGTCGACTTTCCATGCTTAAATCAATACTGTCTGTTTGTTTACTTCATCCCTGGATAGGATTGTACACTTTCCTGGGTGGAGGAATTTCTTCTCCATTGTCAGGCCTGAGCCTGACTACTTCCGACTTAATTCTTCCCCTGCTTCTCTTAGCTATGCAATCTTTTATGCAGGCCCCCGGTGGTGTTGAATCGAAGTCTAGCCTTCGGGGTAATACTTCGGTGATTGCCTGAGTTTCTAGTGCCGGGGTAGTTTATGGAGTTTGCAAGGTAGTGAGTAGTAAGTATAAGGCAGATATAGCTTTGGGGGTTAGAATAACAGGTTGGTTATTGTTTGAGACTGGGACTATAGCGTTCAATTCCTATAATGTTGATGCTATATCGATAAGTTTAATTCATTCAGGAGGGGTAACATGAGTTTCAGTATGACTTTCGACTCCTAGATGAGTCTGAAAGGTTCTGGAATCTTTAGGAGGAACTTCTCGGTTGCGATTGTCTCCTGATTGAGCCATATTTTTTTGAATGAAGTTTCTTGTTTGTGAATATTTTAATCTTCTAAGGTATGAGGAAAGATTTTAATTAATCACTTCCCATAGACAACACCAATTTAATCGAGCTGATTCTGATCAAGTAAGAATAATCTGACATTCTCCTTGTTGGATTCGAGTTGGTATGACCTGTAAAAAGAAATAAGGATCAAGTGGGCTAGGTCTCGGCGCCTAACAAAGCCACTTTGACAGTCTAGTTAGTGGATGGACTTGATTCAGGTGACCAAGGACAAAGGTAATCTTTTCACTTGGTCTGAAAGCACTCTTTTATGGGATTCCTAGAATGTGGGTATATTAGATCTGAATTTCTTGTCCCTTTATGCGTACTTATGAAGGTTGATCTGTAAGGTATTTATAGGTGATGTGTCCTTATGTGGTTTGGACACGGATTTTCTAGAGTAAGTCGAATTTGGATGGTTGTTTGCGTGTTGGCTACAGTCAGTGAGCTCAATTGCTTACGAACTAGCTATATGGGCTTTCCAATTCTAAGCTTTAAGTAGATTTGGCAATTGGGTCTTTCCCATTACAACCCAGTTTGACTTTGATAGATTTTTGTACCTCATCAGTGCATACAATAATTAAATGGCAATGATATTTTCTCATTTGATAGGGGAAATTTCGTACATATCAATAATTTTTTCAAATAATTATATTTCACATATAATTTCAAAAAAATTATTTAATTCTAATGGTTAAATATTTATCTTGTATTGCACACTACAAGAAATAGAATTATCATCAAGTATTTTTTATGCTAAAAGTATAATAATTGTTTATATATGTTTATGCAACAAAATAGAATTATCATCAAGTACTTCCGACCTAATTCTTCCCTTGCTTCTCTTAGCTATGCAATCTTTTATGCAGGCCCCCGGTGGTGTTGAATCGAAGTCTAGCCTTTGGTTAAGTTATCCTTCGGGTAATACTTCGGCGATTGCCTGAGTTTCTAGTGTCGGGGTAGTTTGTGGAGTTTGCAGGGCAGTGAGTAGTAAGTATAAGGCAGAAATAGCTTCGGGGGTTAGAGTAACAGGTTGGTTATTGTTTGAGACTAGGACTATAGCATTCAATTGATATAATGTTGATGCTATATTGATAGGTTGAGTTCGTCCAAAAGGGGTAACATGAGTTTCAATATGACTTTCGACTCCTAGATGAGTCTGAAAGGTTCTGGAATCTTTAGGAGGAACTTCTCGATTGCGATTGTCTCCTGATTGAGTCATATTTTTTCAAATGAAGTTTCTTGTTGGTCACTATTTTAATCTTCTAAGGTATGAGGAAAGATTTTAATTAATCACTCCCAATAGACAGCGCCAATTTAATCGAGCTGATTCTGATCAAGTAAGAATAATCTGATATTCTCCTTGTTGGATTCGAGCTGGTATGACCTGTAAAAAGAAATAAGGATCAAGTGGGCTAGGTCTCGGCGCCTAACAAAGCCACTTTGACAGTCTAGTTAGTGGATGGACTTGATTCAGGTGATCAAGGACAAAGGTAATCTTTTCACTTGGTCTGAAAGCACTCCTTTATGGGATTCCTAGAATGTGGGTATATTAGATATGAATTTCTTGTCCCTTTATGCGTACCTGTGAAGATTGATCTTTAAGGTATTTATAGGTTATGTGTCCTTATATGGTTTGGACACGGATTTTTTAGAGTAAATCGGATTTGGATGGTTGTTTGCATGTTAGCTTCGGTTAGTGAGCTCAATTGCTTACGAACTAGCTATCTGGGCTTTCCGATTCTGAGCTTTAAGTAGATTTGGCAATTGAGTCTGGCCTATTACAGCCCAGTTTGACTTTGATAGATTTTCGTACCTCATCAGTGTATACAATAATTATATGGCAATGATATTTTCTCATTTTATAGGAGAAATTTTGTACATATCAATAATTTTTTCAAATAATTATATTTCACATATAATTTCAAAAACATTATTTAATTTTAATGGTTAAATATTTATCTTGTATTGCACACTACAAGAAATAGAATTATCATCAAGTATTTTTTTTTTTTTTCGCTAAAAGTATAATAATTGTTGCTATATGTTTATGCAACAAAATAAATTTATTGTATCATGCTACTAAAAAGTTAAAGTTGTAATTTTTTTAAGCAAAATTTAATTTGCTGCTAAAAGATTATTAATAGTGACAATTTCTTTTTGTAAAAAAATTATATGATTTATAGTTGTTTAACATATATATATATATATATATATATATATATATATATATATATATATATATATAACGTCCGTAAATTTTAATTTTTAGTAAATAATTTTTCTTGTCCAATATTCAAAATGAGAAAAAAATATATATATTTTGTATGCATCAATTTTTCATGTTACTGTTTTATATTAGCTTTTAGCCACAAAATGAATTTACTGTTAAAATATTTGCTGTTAATTTTACTATTTATTGGAATAGTAGGAGGTCAAGAATTTGAGTTTTGACAACATCTTTTTCTTTGAGAAATTACTATGCTAAAAAAAAAAAAACTAATAAATATACTGAGAAACGAGCGAAAATGATAATGTAAATTGAATAATTATTCTCATCAAAATAGGATATTAAAAGTAATAAATTTAAAATCCATTAAAATCTTGATATTCAAGGCCCCTGTCCATGTTCTTGAAAGTTACCATCTTAGAAACGCAAACTCTAATGGCCTCATGTTATTGATTTGTGGAATAGATAATGATGTTCATAATATTAATGCAAAAGGACTAAGCAGAGATTTAGTTGAATAATTTGGTGTAGTGTACCAAACTTATGACATATTATGGAAAACAATATATGGCTAGTAACAAATTAGAGAGAGGGGTCTATATATATACATCACATGTTAAAGAGTCATGCAATTGTGACTTTTAACGAAAATAAAATTAAAATCTGTTTAAAAGATGGAGGAAATTAAGCCTTTCTTATGGCATAATCCTCGGAGCTTCTTGTCTTTTAGACTTGTTTGGCATCAAGAATTCTTATGGAGAAGAAAGCCAGAAATGGAAAAAGGGTTATCTAGAAAATATCAAACCAAATTATTTTGTGATGCAAACTAAGAAATATAATATGTTCAAATGAGTAATATAGACATATAATGCTTGTCAAAAAGTTTACTCATCCCTGAAGAAAAGGGTATCTGTTATGCCAAGCAATAAGGTGAGCAAAGATTGCATGCTATACATTCATGATTATAATGGGATTAAATAGCCAAAACAACTAAAAGTAATTTAATTTCATGGAAATAATTGTTTTGATCCTTCAGTTCATTGAAGATATAAGTTATGAAAATCAAGCCATTTCATAAATATATATTTTGGTGAAGACCACTCAGTATTTTCACTGTCACATGACTATGGGATTAATCTAAGCTCGATGTTTAGTTACAATTAAAATTTCTCACTTCTCCCAAAGGGTGTGTACAAATTCTGCTATGGATGATGATGTATGTACAAATCAATTATAATTATAAATATACATATAGTTTAATTAAATCAATTATTTTGAAATTACTTTATAGTGTTGATGGAGAGTTCATCATGTAGATCTGAAGTCTAAGACTTGTAGACAAAGAAAATGAGGATAAGATATTCTCCGAAGCTGATCCAGCGAGAAGCCTCCGACACCCAAATCAGTAGGGTAATTCAGTATGATAGAAAGAGTATAGAGAGAGGTTTAGAGATGGTGAGTGAAGTGAGAATCCATTTTATCTTTTTCCTTTACTTATTTATAAAGAAAAATAGAGACTCATTATGTACACGTATCCTCTGGCTATTGGAGTTTATTTTTAGTTTTTATCAATAATAATAAGAATTTATAAGTTAACAATATTCCTTCTCAACTATAATGTTATTATTATATATTTAGTGAAATATTTATTTTAATATATTTTCATATCTAATTAGTTTTAACAAAATTAAAATTTACATCTTAAATATCACTAAATGCAAATGTGTTCCCATGAGGAACATGGCTAGTGTCCATAATTCTATATGCCTGCACCATAAGTGAAGGTCAACAATGATTTTTTTCCTGTTTGGCATTGATTTTTTTTTTTCTACTTTTTATTGTCATTATATATATTCACTATTAAAATTATATATTAAAAGAGTATTAAAAACATGTAAAAATTATTTTTTTATGATTTTTCTGCATTTGAATAATTTACTTTTGAATAAATATTTTTAATAATCAAACAATATTAACTAAAAACCAAAAGAATATGGATGTCAAATGGCTTTTTGAGTTTTTAATTTAATGGTGCATATAATGAGATTTCAATTATACAATTTATAATTGTTGATAATAGTATATCGATATTTTAAGTTAGATGGGTCAATTTACCTCACTTAATTTTAACTAATTTTAAAATATATGTGTAAATTTAATGTATTTTTGAAAGATTTTTCTATTCTCAACCACAATTTCACAATTACTTAAATTTTATAATTTCACCTTTCCACCATATATTAATTTCAAAAATTATAATATAACGTTAATGGATATATATATATAATTTTGATACAAAATGAACACTTCTGATATTATTGATTAATTAATAATCATTGTTGTTTTTCTTCTTTTTTTTATTTGTTTTTTTAGCACTGATTAAGGTTGAAATTTAATCCTGAAAATGACTCAAATACATGTTTTTGTGACTCATCATATTCTGAAAATGACTCATATATTAAATTTTTTTGAAGGATAAATTATTATTTAATCCCTAAGGTTTGATTTAATTAACTAACTCGTCTCTATTTTTTGAGAAACTAACTAATTAATCCATCAGTTTTGGTTCCGTCAAACTATTTAGTCCTTCTATTCAGTTTTTATACTTTTTTCTATCAAAATTATAAAAAATGACTAAAATGTTATTGTATATATAATAAATATAATTTTAATTTTATTATTTAAAAATAAAAAATTCAAAATAATAAAAGTAAATAATATTTATACAATTATATAATAATTATATTTAATATCATCAAATTATATAATTATTTATTATTATATAATTATATAATTATTATATATAGTAAAAAAAATATTTATATTGATAAAATTAAATAATTATTACATAATTAAATGATAATTATATAATAATTATATAATTTTATTAATTTGAAATTTTTTTATTTTTAAATAATAAAATTGAAATTATATTTATTATATATACAAAGGCATTTTAGTCATTTTTTATAAATTTAACGGAAAAAAAAAAGTACAAAAACTGGATGAAATGACTAAATAATCTGACGGAATTAAAATTGAGAAACTAATTAGTTAGTTGCTCAACAAGTAAGGACGAGTTAGTTAATTAGGTCAAATCTTAGGGATTAAATAGTAATTTATCCTTAAAAAAAATTTAATATATGAGTCATTTTCAAAATATGAGTCACAAAAACAAGTATTTGAGTCATTTTCAAGATTGAATTAATTAATTAAGTCAAGTTTCAAGTGCTAAATAATAATTTATTTTTTTTAATCATCAATGGTATTGTATATAAATGATTTTTGCTTTTAAAAATTAAACTTTACCGTCAGTGAAAAACCCACACCCAAAACAGTTGCCTTGAAGTAAAAAGGTCGCCAATGAAACGGCGCCGTTGCAGAGCTGACTTCCAAGTCCGTGAGTTCTCTCTTCCTCTTCTATAAGCCCATACTATCAGAATTAAATGTATCAAAATTATTCTATTAGTATTTTTGTCCAGGGTTGATCCCTGTCAAAGTCTCTAAGCCCTACCATGTCAAAATCTCTGGAGCTAGGAGCTGAGTTAAAGTCAAAGTTAAGTTAAAATAATTAGATTTATAATAAATTGAATTTTACAGTTACGTTTGTTTAGCAAAAAAAAATTTCTTGAAAAATATATTTTTTTTTTTTTGACGGTTTGAAAAATTATTTAATGCAAAATATTTTTTTGGTTAATGAAAAATTAATAAGACATTTTTAAGAAAAATAACTTTTTATTTTCAAAATGGAAAGTTATTTTCTGGATTTTAACAAACTCATTATAATGAATAATATATATATATACACAAATTTATTAATCCGCTGATCACCGATGACCACCGTCGACCGTCACCCATCATCGACAATCACCATCGGTCGTCTACAACTACCAAATTTATTATTTTTATATTTTTTTTCATATTTAACAATAAAATTTTAAAAATATGAAATTCTTATAAGTTTAAATATGTTTATGATCTTATACATTGAAATTTTTAATATTGTAACCAAACAATAGAATATTAGTTTTTGAAAAATATTTTCCTTGAAATATATTATACAAAAACAAGTTATTTTATGCGAATCAAAAAGAACTTACAACACAAAATGGTATAAACCATTTAGATTGGATTACCTTCCTTATTATAAACTATTTATAATAATTCTTGTAATTAATCAATATAAAATATATCTCAAACCTACTCTGTTTACATTCTTTATATATTTAATAATCCCATCTTTCTTCTAGAGTGTATCACTACCTAACTCAAGATGTTACACAGGATTGATATTCGACATACCTTGAACCCTTTCTCTCTCTTCCGTTTTCTCTTTGACTTCTCTTTAAACTCCTATGTTTCTTTTTCTAGGGTTTTCGGCGGGATTCTCTTTCGTAGCTCCGGCCATCAGAGAGAACACCCTAGCCTATAATCCCTTTTATTTCTTTGGTTTGCTTCGTTTTTTCTATTTTGTTAATAATGGGTCTGTGTGGCTTTGTTGTGACTCCCGTTTTACTCGGATTTTTTGGGATTTTGGAGCTAGTTTCTCCATGCAGCGTGGCCGTTGGCATCTCCGGCTTTGTCCAGCCCATTCACCGTGTTCCTTCCTTGTTGGTATTGTTCATGAAGGAATGGTGGCGGATGGGGGAAGATGGTGATAGCGAGGCTGAGGGATTCTCCGATCTGGGTTGCTTTTATCTAGATCTATTTTATTAGAGTAGATACCGTCTTTGCCGACAAATTTACCCCTCTCTGGTTAGGTGTGGTTCGACAAAGGGCATTTGCTTAGAGTCAAGGTGCTAATTTTTTCGATGCTTTAAGTAAGGGGAAGGTTGTTTGGGAAGCTTCTGAGTTCAAGAAATTTAAGTTTAGTTCAATTGTGTTTTCTCTGATTTTTCCGGTAGCCACTGTCTTCATTTGGACTGTAGTGGCGGCGTGGATGGTGAAGAAGATGAAAGGCAGTGATAGGATGAGTCAGGGACAGTTAGAGTTGCATCTCTTGAGTATGGCCTGCAGGTCTTTTCTTTTGGGCTTAGGCTCAGTTCAAAAAAACTCAATTATAGATATGTTTCCTTGGACAAATGGTCTTGTTTGTTGTAATCATCTAAACTCATTTGTACTTATTATTGGGCTTCTTGCCTTTATTTAAGGGTTTTTTACACAAACACATAAAAAAGGAAAAAATATTATAAAAATACTCCCAAAAAAAACTTGAAAAAAAAGTCTATTCAGCTACTTTTAATTACAAAATACTCCCATTGACTATTAAGGAAAAAATATGTGATGGTGGATTTTCTTGGAATGGATTTTTTTGAAATGACAAACTTAATAATATTATTTAAAAAAAAAAAAACTCAACAATTCTAAATTTCTTCTTAATATTATTATAAAATTAGTTATTTTTTTTATTTTTTATTTTTTATTTTATGAAATAAGCTCTTAATAATCATATATATTTTAATAAATGAAAACTAAATTAAACGAAAAATACATAAAAATAATAGAAACTAACAATGGTAAAAAAAATTAATAATAAGAAAAAAAAATTT
>CATKHJ010586749.1:0-20487 GCA_949750685.1 Vernicia montana | reverse complement strand
GCCCTAAGTGTGAAGCAATGTTTAAGAAAAAAAAGTCAATTTATTAATTTTTTTCATGTTATTTTATTTTTATAAGTTTCAATTAAAGTTTATTTAGATAAATATATTTTTATTATTTCTTAATTAATTCATATATTTTATTTATATTAATATTTAAAAATTATCATAAATTAATATTTAAATTTAATAAAATAATAATAATAATAATTTGCATCTATTAAATATTCTTAAAAAATATAAATTGAAAAAATAATCAAAATCCGCACAAAACGTGAATGTGTGACTAATTATTTATTTATTATAATTATCTTAGTTATTCTCATTTAAGCTTAAACTATATATTTTTAGGAGCAATATTTTTTACTATTATTTTTCATAGGAGAATAAAAAATATTTTAAAAATAAAAGCTATCTAAAGATCATTTGCATGATTTTTTAGGATTTCTCATATATATATATATATATATATATATATATATATAATTTACATGAGGAAAAATGACTCCAATTTGAAATTACATTTGTTTACTATTACATTAAACATATCGGTGCAATACATGTAATATATTTTTTAGCAAATGATATATGTGTGATATATTTTTTTCAGTTTGTTCACAAAAATAATATACCCAAAAAATAGTATATGTTTGGTATATATATATATATATATATATATATATATGTTTGATATATTTTTTGAGAAAATGGTATATGTGTGGTATATTTTTTTTTTATTTTTTAACAAATAGAATAGACCCAGAAAATGATATATATTTGGTATCTATTTTGTAAATATATGGTATATGTTTGGTATTTGCAACTACTTTATATATATACAAATTGTAAATTTAAAAAAAATTTAAAAAGATAAACTAACAGTAAATGGTATACGTATACCAAAATTTGGTATACCTTAAGTATATGTTTAGTATAGTATCTGCAACTACTTTATATATATATATATATATATATATATATATATATATATATATATATACATATTGTAAATTTGAAAAAATTAAAAAGATAAACTCAGAGTAAATGGTTTACGTATACCAAAATTGAGTATATATTTAGTATCTGCAACTATTTTAATATATACAGATTGCAAATTTGAAAAAAATAAAAAGGTAAACTAACAATAAATGGTATACGTATACCAAAAATTGGTATACGTTACTTATATATTTGGTATCTATAACTATTTTAATATATACATATTGCAAATTTGAAAAAATAAAAAATATATATAAACTAACAGTAAATGGTATACGTATACAAAAATTTGGTGTACGTTAAGTATATGTTTGGTATCTGCAACTATTTTATGCAAATTTGAAAAAATTAAAAAGAAATATAAACTAACAGTAAATAGTATATGTATACCAAAATTTAGTATATTTATTAAATATATGTTTGGTATCTACAACTATTTTAATATATACATATTAATTTAATTAATTAATTAAAAAATTAGTTTAATTAATTTAAAAAAATTAGTTAAATTAATTTAAAAAAATGAGTTAAATTAATTAACTACGTGTGGTATAAAAAATAATTATTAGATTTTTTTCTAAAATAATAATTAATTAATGCAAATAAATTAACTTATAATTAAATATTAAAGAAAAATACAAGCACACATTTACTTTACAAGTAGCTTCTTGTTGTTGTTGAAATGGCCACGTGGTATTGTTATTTTGTGAAATGGCCACATGTTGTTCTTGTTGCCATACATCATTTACTTTACAAGCAACTTATAGGCCCATTTCATGAACATCATCTTAGTACTGATGCCTATGTCATCGTCTTACAAAACATGTTGGTGTTCTGTTTTGCAACTATAGTTGGTGTTCTGTTTTGTAACTATAGTTGAAAAATGAGAGGCCATAAAAATGAAAGAAAATAAAAATAAAAAATAACCGTATAAAAGATAAGAACATTTCATAAAAATGTATATAAAAAAAAAGTAACCGTAAAAATGATATATATATATTTTTTAAAAACAGTGTATGTTGTAATTTCCTCTTTCAACTAGATTTACAAAAAATAATTAAAAGAAATTTTAAAAATTAAATAAATTATCAAAACGCATAGTCCAAACTCAATCCCAAACTCACCATCTATTGTTTTTGGGGAAAATTTCAAAAATAACCAGAAAAAAGTAAAAGATTTCATTATCATGGTGCCAATAAAAAAATTTCAAAACCATTGTTAAAATTAAAAGAATAACATTTATACTCTCCCGAGTTAAATTAGAGAGAAAGAGAGGGAAGGTCTATCACTTGGGTGTATGAACCATCACCAAAGACTCTAATGAGTCATTGATTTCATGGACACGTGTCAACGTAAAAAAGATATTCTAGAAATCTAAAAACCGGTAATACCAATTTTGCATGAACCCAAATATATTAGATATATATTACAAAATAACAAAGAAAGGCAAGAGAAATGTTTTGATTGATGTGGAAGCATTTTTCACATGATGTGGTTTTGTTTTATTTTTTCTTTTTTTACTCTAGTCTCTACTGAAGTTAGACTTGAATTAAAAAAAAAAAAAAAATCTTACCTTAAGTATACATTTGGTATTTTTTTTTTAGCAAATGATATATATTTGATATATTTTTTCAATTTATTCATAAAAAATGGTATATGTTTGGTATTTGTTTTGTGTATATATATATATATATATATATATATATATATATATATTATACGTTACGTATATATTTGGTATATTTTTCGGTTTATTCACACAAAAAAATAGACTAAAAAAATAGTATATGTTTTTTTATATATATGGTATATGTTACGTATATGTTTGGTATATTTTTTTACAAAATGGTATATGTTTGGTATTTTTTTTTTGAGCAAATAGTATATGTTTAGTATATTTTTTTATTTTGTTCATAAAAAAAAATAGACCCAAAAAATAGTATATGTTTGGTATCTGTTTTGTATATTATGGTATACGTTATGTATATGTTTGGTATATGTTTAGTATATGTTTAATATTTGGTATACATTTGCCAAGTCCCAAAAAATAATATCCATCTCATGTAATTTTTTGTATATGTTTTGTATATATTTATATACAATTGGTATATAACTAATATATATTTCGTATATATTTAGTACATGTTTGAAATATTTGTTTGATCAAATGGTATATATTTAGTATATTTTAGATATGTGTATGTTTTAAAATTCTAATTTATGTATTGATTTAGTCAATTTTTGTATAAAATAACACTCATTATTATCAGAAATTAAAAAATTATTGTTATGATAATTATCTTATTATTCTATGAAATTATTATAGGTTTTGTGTAATTAAAACATAATAAAAAAAAACAGCAAATGGTATACGTCAAACAAAATATGTTATACATTAAGTATATTTTTGGTATATGTAACTATTTTAATAAATATAGATTTTTTTTATTATTGTTAATAACAATATAAAAAAAATCTAAAAAAAGCTAGAGAAGTAATAGTGACCGTTGGATGTGATTAAAAAAAAAAAGGTTAATCTAACAGCAAATAGTGGAGGAAAACATACACTCCAGACATAGTGAAAGAGTGTCTCTGGTTCTTTTCCATTTATCCTTTGGGAGTGGGACCCATAAATTTAGAGGAATAGACTTTTTTTTATCTGAGCTGTCTTTGATTTGTATTGGTAAATACCACGTGGCCTATTACTATTCGCTTTTACAGTTTCTGATAGTCCCAACTCCAACCATACAAATATATAAAAGAAAACAAAAGGAAAAAATATCAATAGAAGAGAGATGAAAATGTATAAAAAAAATAAAATTACTGTGCACATGATATTTTTTTGTTAAAAAAACAGTGTATAATGTAATCCCCCCTTGTTTTTTTTATCCCAGTCAAACTCACCTAATGCAGCCCATTGCTCTATGTATCAAAATGAGGGCCATTTAAATCTAAATTCAAAGCCCATATAATTTATCCCAATTCTTTCAAATAAAATAAAAATCATTCTCATCGTCCATTTTAGGGATTTGAATCCGCCGATCTCACCTCTCCGCTCTGTGCAGCCAGTCAGTCAGCCACTGCGATTCACATCCCCGGCCACCATAATCACCGCCACACTACCGTCCACTGCCCCACCAATATAATTTCCTGCAAAATCCTCTCAAATTTTCACGCTCCTATGGTAATTATGGTCTGGTTTTGATCAACCAAAGTGAGAAATCTGGTAATTGTTCCTAAAGCAATTCAATTCTCACCTTTAATGCTTGTATACAATGCTATCAGTTTATTGTTCAAAAGAAATTGTTTCCCCATGGTAGCGAGGAGGAAAAAATCAGTCTTGGCCAGCAATTCTTACTATTCGATTGTAAAATTGCTTATAGCAGATGGAAAATTTGGGGAAATTCAGCCATTTTTAAGTCCTTTTATCAAAGAATATGGCATTTTTGAACCTAAGGTAAGTAAGATATTAGTGCATTACATTTGTCTAAATAAGGATGTTAATAGTGCCCTTTATTTTATCAACAAGATTAAGGAGAATAATGTAGCTGTTATTGTTCCAGTTAGTGTTATAATAGCACTTAACAAAATTGGTAGATTTTTAGCTGCTTATAAACTTGTTGTTGGAGCTAAAGATGAAGTCCCAGTTATGGATGTGGTTGATTATTCTATTATGGTTAATGGGCTTTGCAAAGGTGGGTTTTTTATTGAGGCCTTAAATTTGTGTGCTTTAGCTGAAAATAAAGGGATTAAAATTAATATAATAACTTATAATTCAGTTATTAATGGATTATGCAACCAGGGATGTTTTGTTGAAGCTTTTCGGTTATTTGATTCGTTAGAAAGAATTGAATTGGTTCCCTCAGAAATTACTTATTCAACATTGATTGATAATTTATGTAAGCAAGGCTATTTGCTGGATGCTAAACTATTATTTGATAGAATGGTTCTCAAAGGCTATGAAGTGAATATACGTATCTATAATTCATTTCTTATTGGATATTGCAAATTTGGTCGATTTGAAAAGGCCTTGAAGATTCTAAAAAATGTTCAAATACAAGGCCTTGATCCTGACGAATTTACTGTTAGCTCTATGATTTATGGTTATTGTCAAACGGGTGACATGGAAGGGGCTCTAACATTTTTTTTCGAGTATAAGCAGAAGGGTGTTTCTCCTGATTTCTTGGGCTTCTCGCACTTGATTAGAGGTCTATATGCCAAGGGGAGGATGGAAGAAGCCAGAAGCATCTTAAGAGAAATGCTTCAATCACAATCTGCTATAGAGCTGATGAACAGAGTCAACACTGGGGTTGAAACAGAGTCAATAGAAAGTTTTCTTGTCTTCTTATGTGAGCAAGGAAGTATCAAAGAAGCAGTTACGGTACTCGATGAAGTTGCATCTATGTTTTTCCCAGTTCAGAAGTGTGGTATTCCTTGTGAATCACAAGAACTGCAAAAACTTAATGAATTGGACGCTTTTAGTGTATTTACACCAAGGACTATATCGTCGCCGAAAACAACAGATTTGGATTTTGTGTCTTGTAATGCAATGACAGGCGATAAAATGGTTGAGAGTTCTAATGATTTGGGGAGAAGATGTGAATTTGACCGATTTGACTCTTACTATTCCTTAATTGCTTCAATGTGCTCAAGAGGGGAGCTGTCAGATGCCAATAAATTAGCAAAGGAGATGCTCGCTGGTTTGGGTGGAACTCGTTAACATCATGACAAAAATGTTGGCTTATATTGAATTTGGACCTTCCTCGTCCTTTTAAGCCATGTGTTTGCCATTTGAAGGTATATTTTAACTAATATTAACACTTTTTGTGGTCTTGCACTATCAAGTAGTTTGCTTAGAACTTAATTCACTTTTCTATAGATAGCAGAATTTATGTAAATTTTTTCATTTTGTTATAATGCTTTCCTCTTAACTATTAAGCCATCTTTAATAACTAATTAGTTTTTATGTAGGAGCTTTTAAAAAAATCATGAATGGAGTTCTATAGATATTTTGGTGAGAACTCCTTGGCTAGCTTAAAAGCTGATGAAAATCTAATATGTTTGGACATAAGACTAGCTGTAAAAGTCTAAGGATAAATGATTAATAGATCTATAGAGTTAGAACAGCCAAGATGCTTTCACCTCTTCCCACTAAATGGCTCTTTTAACTTTAAAATAAGGGAAAGTAAGAAAACCTTCTATTTCCATCCCCTGCATCTGCTCCATGTCGTATTCTTATTTTACCTAAAAATGAGGGGAAATAAGAGAAAGTGCAATAATTTGCTTGCCTATGTGGGTGCTTCACTAGCTGTTACCCTCGAATAATTTGTTGGATCAGAAATTGACTTGAGAAATCACTAGATCAAGTGATCAGTTATTATACTTGTAAATAATATAATTAAATTAAGGACTTACTAATTTAAAAATTTTGGTACTTACTAGTTTAAGTACTCAGTTATAGCTATTTTGGTCCTTAAATTTTCAGAATTAGAATCACTTGGCTCTTAAACTTTAAAAGCTAACTTTAACCTAGAATTACTAATTTAGAGTTTTCTTTTGTTATTTTGGGTAATTATTAGGATGTGGCAATCAGTTGTGATTCTCAGTGAACTGGTCATGGAAGGCTGGACTAGTTCATGCATGCAATGTCCCTCTGTGCCTGAATCGTAGGTTCAATACAGAGGGAATCTCAACCTTTAAAAGGCCTCTCTTCATCAAATGGGCACGCAAATTGCCAAGCTATCAATCCCTACATAAGAATTTGAATTTGATATTCTGATAATGAAATTGGTAAGATTAAAGGTCTCTTTTTGATTTTTTTATGTGGCGAAAATGTGAGTTTCATTTATGTTTTTTGTGTGTGGCGTTATTTCCAGTATCCAAGACTGGTAAATGGAACCAGAGAAAATTCAAATTCTAATCTTGAAAAATTTGCCACTGGTTAAGGTCACTCCATGCATTGGTAGCACCTACAAAGGTCGAGTTATACGAAGCATGAAAAATTATTTAGATGGAGAAGTTCAATTCATTGAAAGGGGAGAAATATGCTAAGCTGTTCAAGTGCATGAGTTAGTTGATGGTACAAGAAGGTGTGCCGAATTGAATTGCAGGTCGTTGCGGTGTTGGTGGTGGCAGTTCACAATTCAAACATATTGCACCCAGGATCACAGCTGCAATAGTGTTTGCGGTGGTTCTTTAGGATTCCAATATATCTTGTTGAAGATCAGAGGTCAGAGCAGGCTTGCCTGCATTACTTTGATGCTGCATCAAATTTCCTGCTCGATCATAAGATTGTGAGTCCAAAACTCCCTTATATTAGATACAATATTTTACTTTTGAAGTATTATATATATCGTTCAACTCCAAATTCGCCATTTTGTGTTTCTATTTGATGTCAAAGTTCTGGAAATTATTCCTTACACAAACTGCATTAAAGCTCTTTTTTTATTTTATTTTATTTAATTTTTGTCTTTGATAAATGCAAATTTGTGAGTACTAAGATCCTTCTTAAATGAACGGTGAAATAGTAGTGTTATGCATAAAGAGATTCATGAATTTGTGATGGCAATTTATTCTGTTCCAAAAAATAGGTATGATTGAACTTTGCTTGCATCAAATTATGCTTTTTGTAGTTTATTTATTTTCTGTTGCATGTTTAACAAAATCAGATTATATTTGAATGTGAGAAAAGCTAGGTAGTTTTGGCAAGGCATGCTGTTGATTCATTTATATCATATTGTAGTAAAAAAAATTCAATGTGAACATTAATTAACAAATAATACAAAGTATATAAACTAATGTTACATTATTACATTTAGAAAATAATTTAGTGAACTTATTACAAATTTGATTATTATTATTTTTTTGCTTTATTAGAAGCCGAATAGACCGAAATAACATTGTAAACTATACAATAGAAAGTAATCATCTCTTTTAAATATCAATTTGATAATCTATTGACTATCAAATTGATATTTAATATTTCATTTGAACGATTGGATTCAATTTTGAAATTGAAGGATGTGGCAAAAATTATGTAAATCTTTTCTTAGCTTATTATATATTCCATGTGATAATTTAAATCCGGTTGATTTTTAAATTTATTAAATGTCAATTTCATAGCTCAAATATATAATGGGAATAATGATCCTGTATATGAGAACTATTATTCTCTACTTAATATAAGCCATTACAGCCCTTTGATTTAAGGATTCATAATTATGGGATTAATTTTAATAATGGGTTTAGTTAAGCTATAGAATTACTTATAGTAAATCTTATTTGGTACAAACATTTTAATCTATAGCATAAGTTAAGTAATTGAGAAATAAATAAAAAAAATTATGGTCATTTTTTAAAAATAAAGTAAAAAATTAAAGCTATTTTAGAGATTAAGATTTTATGAATCATGAGATTAATAATTCTATTGAAAATGACTTGCAAAAGATATACGGTTAGATTTTAGATAAGACTGATTTCATGGGTTAGTTAAGTATTTAAGATTATTAAGCTCAACTTGTATCATATGTATATGTATTAATTATAGTGTTATTTACTAATATTTTTCATGAATCAGACGGACTGTTATTGTATTAACTAAAAAAATATGAACTTTTTTTTAATGTTTTTTAAAATTTTAGCTTTTTAAAAAAAAAAAAAAAAAAAGAAATTGAACTTTTATGATTGTGTTAGTTTAAAGATTCAACATACAATTACTAGATGCTGCCATGGGAGCTGTTGTTGACCTATTAAGCTTCGTCTCCAAAATGTTGTGGAGACTGATGAAATATATAGACATACAAGGCAAAAAAATTATGATTAAAAATGAAATGGTAATATATTTTACAAAATTATGTCATAAATTAGCACATAACATTGCATCATGACTAGTATCATAGTGAAGCTAAGAAAAAATAATTATGAATCACAATTTTTTGCGACTTCATATGATATAAAATCTAATGTTCAATGGAAAAAAAATATTTATTACAATTATAAAATAAAAAATATAAAAAAAATAAAAAAAAAACTTAATATGTTTTATTTATTTTTCTTTTCTTTTCTTTTTACAAGGTATCATTTTCCTTCTTCTCGATTAAAAGAGTTTTTTTTTTCCTTCATATGATAGAAAATCTAATGTTCAATAAAATAAAAAAAATGGTTCCAATTACATCTTAATTCAATAAAAAAAAAATTGAATTGAATGTTATTAATTGAATTAAGTCAAATTTAAGAAACTAAACAGAAACATCTTTAGAACACATCAAAATTATATATATATATATATATATATATTAAATTAAACACAGATTTTTTTTTTTGGTATGCTAATAAACCACTTTTTAATTCTAAAATCCTTTTTTAAAATAAAAAATAAATAAAAGGTACCATATGTACTCTTTATTAACTTTTACATAGAAGAATCTTTCATAAATACTCCAATAATAATAAATAAAAAATCTCTCATGAAGAAAAAGGAAAAGTAAGAAATACAACCATTCATTTTTTTTTTTCTCTATTATAAATAATTACTAAGTTTCAGTGTCTTCAACGTTACAAACTACAAAAGTATACGAAAAGAATTTAATATATTCTCTAATTTTTTTTAAGAAGTCATGAATATAATATTATTAAAAGTAAAATGCATGTTTTTTCAATGGAGGGAATTGAATGGCCATATCAAATATCTAAACTGATGCAAAACTCCAAGTGAGAACTGATCAAAAAGTTTAATATACATTCTCAATTGTTTTTTCAATTTACACGACCTTGGTAATTTTTCAAATGAGTTTTTGGAAGTTCACATTTTTCAACTTTTACAAAGATACAACCATAAATTAAATTTAAATGCACTGAAAATTAAATCCCCCAAAATTTTCTATACCCAAATGTGAGAACATCAATAGCCCAAAATGGAAGGGGAAAAAATGGACAATAAATCACCCACCCCTAAGAGAAGCAACACTAAATTGTTAGCCTCCAGCCCAGCCAAGTCACCCTACACTGCTTTCCTAGCTGCCCTGCCCATGCACACAACTGTGATTGGGGACAGGACATTCACGCATCAGCGACGCAGCATTTACAAATTTTTAAGATACATGACAAACCAAGATGGAGTGGGAGGGTAGAAATGAACTATTGATCTGACCAAAGAATTTAGAGTCAAAATTATCTCGCTTAAATTGTTGTATAATTGGAGAAAAGCTGCAACAGGTTATCGATAGCTTCTGGGTAGAATTTTCTAGCAAATAGGTAACATGGCCGTTGGATACCATTCCATAAGCATGGCTGTATCTGCACTTCTTTCTGCAAAAGCCAAAAGAAGCATATAAAATATATATATAGATGGAAGTTAGAATTTAGCCAATAACGACTTCTGAAGGAATATAAAAGGAATGTTAATAAAAATGTACCTTTTCATCACTTGTCACATGTATACTTAGGTGAATTGACTGCAAACAGATAAAATATTCAAGTCTCATGATCTAACTCCGTGAGAATTACAGCAAGCAAGAACTTAACATGGGCATGCCAAACTAAAATAAAGTGCTAATATGCAGCCTGAAATTCCAATCACCAATCATTTCATGCCCCCCAAGAGATGAGCAGGCCTTTGAAGGGTGCTATTAGCCCTAAGTTATAACTAAGCAATATCTGGCACGAATTTGGAAGAACTGTAACAGAAATGACTTTAATTCTCTACAAAACCTAAACGCTCCAAATGACGGCACATATTTCAACAAGACACAATTACTCAGAAGCAAAGACCATACCGTTATATTCTTCAGCAGCTCATAAGTAACATCCTGAGCCCTATAAGATTTTGGATGCCACTTTCTCTCAGACCAATCAACATGTGTTACCGACCAATTTGCAATTCCACCAGAATCAACAATCTGAAGTAACATAAAGAACTCATATATAGAAAAAAAAAATAAAGAACTCATAATTGATAATGGAATATTGACGATGGTTCTCACATGGAAAAAGGTAGGCAAATAATGCTCATCAGCGATACAATTCTTCCCTTCCAAACCAGGCTGTAAATTATCAAGGAGATCCACATCAATATTGTTGTGATCCAAGCATCACTTACAAACTCTATAATGTTCAAAATCACATGCAGTAGTTTATAAGCCCCAAGAACATGTGAAATAATCTATGATCATCATTTATACAGTGAATATCATTGTACATGATCACTTCAACCTTGTTTGAGTTTAAACCATGGAACAGGACCTTATCAAGTTCAGCCTAAATCATACTATCTCAAACATTAACCATTCAGTGTACAGATCCCACCCACAGCATATCTTCCATATCTCCCATGAAACACCATAGAATTATTAAATACTTTGTTGCTTTCAAAGTCATCAGAATTTGATATTGTTCCACACAATCATAATTACACAACATATTAAGCTCACAAGACGGTCGCGAGTCATATTAGAATATTGAAATACTCAGAAGTTAACAAGCACTGGACTAGAGTACATGGAGGGGAAATGGGAAAAGAGAGAAAGGAGAAAATTTTGTTAGCTAAGGCTTCTTTTGTTTTTAGAAAATCACTTGTCTCTGAAAAATATTTTCTAAGGAAAACATTTTCTGAGAAAATATTTCCAATATTGAAAATCTATTGGAAAATATTAAAATTTTCAATTTATAAAACTGTAGAAATATTTAGACTTATAAGAACTTTTTTTTTTTTTCTACTTTTATTGAATACAAGAAAAAAAAATACATAAAAATGAAAAAATATTGTAGTCACCAGCGACCAGTGGTGGCCAGCAGTAGCCATTGGTGATGGCAATGGTGACCGCCGGTTAGGGGTGTTCATGATTCGATCGGTTTAGGATGAATAGTTCTAACCAAACCAATTATATCGATTTGTAAATAATTTAAACCATATCAAAACCAAATAAAACTAAAAATTATCCAAACCAACTATTAAGTTTCGGTTTGGTCGGTTTAAACTATAAGACAAAAATATTTTTAAAAAATTAAAATATATGTACTATATAAATTAAAATATTTTTATAATATGAAATTATATTTCAAATCCATATATGAAAAACTAAAATAAAAGTAATTATATTTTAAAAAGATGAAAATTTTATATTATGTGATAAAAATCAACTTAAACGAATTAAAAAAAAAAGTCTCAAAAATTAATATAAACAAAAAGTCTCTGTAAAATTAAAATTAGGTACATATAAATCAAATTATATAATTTTAGTATATTTCGGTTCGGTTCGATTTGATTTTAGTCGGTTTTTCATGTATTTAAACCATAACCAAACCAAAAATGTCGGTTTAACTATTTTTTTAAACCAACCCGAACCATACTAATAATAAAGCCACGGATTTTGGTTTGGATTGGATTGAATTGATTTGATTTGATTTGATTGGTTTGGTTAATTTTTTAACAGCCCTACGGCGCCGGTGATTAGTGGATTAATATGTTTGCATTTATATGTTTCCTTCCATTATAATGTGTTCTTCAACATTTGAAAAATATTTTCTTCCCTTTAAAAGGGAAAGTCATTTTCCTTGACAATGGCTTAGTTTTCCCTTTGATCAATTTTCCTAAGTGCACCAAACAACAAAAAACATGGAAAATGTTTTCTAAGAAAATATTTTCTAGAAACAAACAGAGCCTAAGAGATAAAAAGAAAATACTCCAAGAAAAAACAATGATAAAATAGTTTTCCTACCAGCTTTTAATCACCTTATCAGTGGCAAATGTATGATTATATGAATAATTCTTATTCATATTACACCTCCATAATATTTGGAATTTCATAGACAAAGCAAGCAAACCAACTTAAAAAGGATATTCATTAGAAGAATGTATATACAGGCCGAAAAAATTAGTAAAAAGAACTACAACGTTTTTTTCCCCACTTCCCTGATGTTGTAGATTTATAATTTTTGTTACTATTTACTCTAGAAGAAACCAAAAGCTAAGGACCCGTTCAGTATCATTTTCTGTTTTTTATTTT
This sequence comes from Vernicia montana, assembly GCA_949750685.1. Taxonomy (NCBI): domain Eukaryota; kingdom Viridiplantae; phylum Streptophyta; class Magnoliopsida; order Malpighiales; family Euphorbiaceae; genus Vernicia; species Vernicia montana. Next base: position 7,489 of record CATKHJ010586749.1, on the reverse strand, counting down.
TTGTTTTTCAAAAACAAAAACAAGATTTTGAAAATCAGAATTTTTTGTTTTTTATTTTCAAAATGTTTCTGGATAAATATGAAAGAAATAAAAAATAATAATTTTTTTAAAAATGTTTTCTAATACTTATTTTTTTAAATTTGATAAAAAAAAAAAAAAAAAACCGCAGTGATACCAAATACCCCCTAAGGGTACAGAATCAGAAAAATAGAAATCTTAAGCCATGTTTGCCATAAGCATGATGAATAAAATACTAGACATACTCTAGCCATGTGTGGATAGAAGGTGGGACTTGCAGAACATTTAATACCAAAATTGCCATGTGTGGATAGAAGGTGGGACTTGCAGAACATTTAATACCAAAATTAATGTTCGCAAATGAAGTTGGCATTAAGGAAAAACTACCTTGCAGAACTCACGGAATTTTGAGTAGTAAAGACTGTCTGCTGTAACTATCACAGCATGTTGTCGCTTCACTGAAAACCACTGCATAAACATCCATTAAATAAAAATCATAACAAGAACATACTGATAGAAATTCAAACTAAGGCGCATCACATTCATTTATCTAAACAAAGAGGCTCCCTTCTCAACATGAAACCCAGGCCAGAAAAGGGTGGAGAAGAAGTCACCCACAATCCGACATAAATGCATAAATGTACAAGCACACAATGGCAAGCATATTTATGTAATTTTCTAGCATATTGTATGCCAAATAAACTACAATAATATCCTGCACTGTTATATCTTACGTAAAGAACAAGCATTTTAAGGGTGAAATAGCCAACAGGAAGGCATGGACATGAATATGGTGATCAATCTCTAGAAACTACTGATAGAAGTGTTCATGTAGCCTTCTACTGGTATTTCATGTTCAAGTAGACAATTATAAAAAGGTGAAATTAACTTGATTCTCTTTTTCAGCTACCTATGCAAACATTAAAAGGGTTACCAGACAAAAATGAAGCCAAATATGCAGAGTAACTTAAGAGATAAATGAACAAATTTTGTAGACCACATTCCCAGCCCCTGGCATCAAATTAGAGAATATATACCTGTGCACCCTTTCTGAAGTCTTTCTTCTCAACTTCAGGTAGCATATGCTCTGAATACCTACCATTCCCATGTGGACCAGGATCATAAAAGCTGAAATCATAAGGAAAACGCATCAATAAGGACAAACAAGATCATACCAATTTTGAAATGTAATATTCAGTGTTACTCCATTTACATTGAGTTGTGATCAAGAAATTTTTCGTCTAGACAACTTCACCTTCTGTCACACAAAATATACTGAGAGAGAGAGAGAGAGAGAGAGAGAGAAGTGAAGAAAAGGAGGGGGCAAGCTGCTGCATAACAAAAGTATAGAACTAACACAGAAGATGTTGGCACTTACGCATCAACGAAGCTGATATTGGTGTACATCAGATAGTTGTAGATGTAGTCAAAGTTATGCAATGGCACACAACTGCAATGGCAAAGAAGAATTAATCAGATAGCAGAAGTCATATAAAAAGTTATATTTTACTTCTATTTAAGTTTTGTAAAATTAAAGACATTAGAATGAGAATAGTCATAATCTGATTACCTATCAGAAAGTAACACAAAATGCTGGTTGTTAGGATCTTTAAGTGCATTTGCCAAAAGTCTCCTCTCTGCATCAATCATTGAAATTTTTCCCCACACCACCTGCAAAAAATAATTATTTGCGGCAATGGTTATCCACTTATTGGATTACTATCCCATTACATACTGCAAGAATTAAATAATATCTAAGTCCATATCAGTAGTCATAAAAACTTATGATAACAAATATAATTTTCACAATGTCAGATGACATTGAATGCATTTAATAAAAATATATAAAGAAATATAATGTTTGAAGCCCCACAGGCGCCCCCTTTCTTACTACAAGGGTAATGTTAGTATGATCTGTCAATCATATACTCCCAAGTATTTCCGCATCTCATTTGAATGATAGACAAAGACAAGTAAAACACGACACATAAAACTTGGAAGAACAAATAAAAACTGTCATTTGCCAATAGTGTGTTAATGGGTATTGTTTTTCAGACTTTTGCACTTTGGATTTTTACTTCTCCAGTTTGGATTAACTAATCAGTCTATCAAAACTTGTCCTACAGCTTCATTCGTGACCTTGTTTAAATCATAATCATCAAAAAGAGGGTTGACTTCCAACCAGAGGGACATGGTGAATAAGTCGGTCCTTGTCCCAACAATACATAAAATAATTGACAACCTTAGCCTAAAGCAACCTGAATTTAGTCCACCATGTCCAAGGCCCATCTTCAGGAAGCACCTCAACACAAAATTAAAAATGAAAAAGCTCAAAACTCGTGGAGAAAATAAAAGTGAAGATTAAATAAATGAATGAACATAAGATTACCAGGTTTTTATACAAGACATACAGTTTTCTATCTCTACTGAGAATGAAACAGTATTTTCAAGCCGTAATTGAAATATTATGACACTGCAAGTTCTTAAAACAACCAAATCAAATGGAAACTGTAGAAAGGCATGAATTTACTTTATTTTCTTTTAAGCTAGTTTATAAGTGAGAAATATGAAATTTAAAAAGGAAATGATGACTAATATACAATTATTCAACCAACAATGATTTATTGACATCAAATTTATGAACCTGGCCACTGCGTATGTCTCGATTAACAAAGTAACGGCTCACATGCACTGGTTTTTCCTTGGATGCATGCACATAGACAGAGAATCTACCTTCATGACCCTGACCAAAATAATAAACGAGCTTTAGCTAAAGAACAAGTTCAAAAAAAAAATTACAAAACCTTCATCAGTACATACAACCAAAAAAGAAATTGTACAACAAATCATAGCAGGTCTTAAGAAACGAATAGGAAAATGGAGAGCAGCAGCCTAAACTGCTTCAAAGAAGTCAAACATCAAAAACAAAATTGACTTAGCACCATATTGTTATTTTTTAGTTCTGTCATTCTCGAAGAAACATTAAATATTAAAGAAATTATCAAACGACTCCATTTTTTATTTCTTTTTAATATTCTTCACAAATCAAGGAACATTAAATCTTAGATATGCAAATAAACATCGGAGGAACAGGCTGAAAAGCAAGGGCATTAAAACAGAAAAAATAAGGCCATCTTGCACTTAATTCTTACATATGCTTTCAGATCAACATAAAGATTCAACTCTGGTCCATCCTTATTTCAGATGCAACATCCAAAACATACTTTTAGAAGTACTGGGACCTCAATCCAGCTTAATCATATATTTTATTGCTCTTTCTTTAAGTAAACTACAACAGCAAAAAAGAGCCTCTATGTGCAAACCTCAGCTTATAAATCACACTCTTGCATAAAGTTATCCTAATCTCATATGTTGTGAAACCTTTTTCACATAGAAAGGCCACAGCCAATACTATATCTAAACCACAATTCCATTCATCCTATCTGTCACAAAAACTTCTATGAGATATATCTAGTTGCCAGAAGCACCTATCAAAACCATAATGTCCTATTGATAGTTCAGATAAGCATGATCAGAGATAAAAATATCCTACGTCAACGACAATTTGCATGAGAATTCTTAGACATCATTAACTGTGTAATGACAATTCTCATCGGTAATGTCAGCATAACCGGTAATGTCAGTGTAGGGAATAATTAAAATTAATCAAGGAGTCAATAAACTCTGCTATATAGTATCACCAAAAATATCTTTTATGCTATATGACTACCTTACCATGTTTTCATGCACAACATCTCTTCTTCTTGCTCCTTTTTTCCAAGGGGAAAGGAGGGGAGGGGTGAGGGGGTGTTTCAAAAATGGGATAAGGCTCAGCACAGGTAATGAGAGCCCAAGAAGAAAAGATAATACACAATGTGCTGCAAATTTGCATCAAAGAAAAGATACTTTAACCTGGTAGACATAATATATACCTTGTTGACATTTAGGATTGCTATTGGAATTAAAAATTGATTCCCTAATTTTGTACCAACCAATAAACTTGAGATGCTCCAATTTCTAGGAGATCAAGAATCCTATCTTCCATTTGAAGTCCATATAACAACTCCTTTTGTTAAAGTAGATTTCCTAGCAAGATAATTCTTTATTTCCTTATTTCATTCTACTACTTTCAACATATCAGGTGACACATTTCAAGGTAAGATAATGTCCAAGATACTAAAGCAATGGTGTCTGCTTACCTACTTTTATGTATTCCCTTAAGAGTGTTTTTCCACTTCTCTTTAAGCCTTTTTCTTTCTTTTTTCCACACTACTAATCGGAACCACTATCTCTAAGCCAGTCTAAAGTCAGTAGCCCTCCAGTAAAAGGAATTTGTTAATATTCCAACTTGCAATCTTGAAGGAGACAAATTAACACATGAATATACAGACAACTATAAAAATTTGAACAAACAAAAAATAAAAGTTGGCATCAATAATCATCAATGATAGGGCCTACACATATATTTAGAAGTTCTATAAATGCTTTAAGATACTGATACGCTAAGTTAGTTGGTCAGATTCAGAGACATGAGGATGAATAAGCTTACAGAAATTGAATTGTTTGCAAGTAGAAGCCCTATACACTTTTGCAAGTTCATAAAGAAACACAACTTGAATTACTTTTGTTCTATTTGATAGACTGGATATCAATATTGATAAAATTCCTAAAACAACTTAGCAGGTGCAAAATATCCAGCAACAGTATGCATGTTTAACATAAAAGCACTTACATGGAAAAACTTGTCCCATAGCTTCTCAAAAGGTAATGAACCAGGAGTCAAGAACATGAAAGCAATTTTAGCATTTTTTGTTTGAATAGGAGGTGTATTCAAAATTTCCTTAATCACAGTATGAGAAGCAATTTCTTCATCTGTATATTCCCTTGCAGGAGCAGGTGGAAGCCAATCAGTAAGAACCTTGCAACCTCTGGAAGAAAATACATAACAAGCCGCACTGCTTTGCGGTGGATAGATATAAGCACAAACTAGAAACAAGCTGACCATTGAAACCAATACAATAATCCAGATTGGCCTCTTCAAAGGAGGGCGGTGGCGAGCCCCAGGCAAGACATGCATATCACCCATGCCTAGACGCCACGCCTGAGATGTCTTCATTCAATATAAGCACATCAGTATTTTATCTCAAGGTCATGGATGTCTATCATGAAAATTCCACCTCTGTCAAATAAGCAGTAAGAATTTAACAGCCAAGGAAAATTCTTCAATTGATTATTTAGGAAAAACCTGAAAGTGGAAAAGAAAAACAATTCCATCAGAAGCCAGATAGGCATAATAAATGCATTTATATCCCAATAATCAATCAGTTAAGATACAAAATAATGAACTATAATAATGAAGTATCTTAAAACAAAAGAGAGAGAGAGAGAGAAAGGAAACCAAACTAAAATTTCCTGTAATGCAAGACTGAATATTTTGTAAGACATTCATATTCATATTCCATGATAAATTACTGAGGATAACCTAGTGAAAAAAATAAAATTAATAAGTTGCCCATCAAAGACCAAGAGATGTGATACTCTCAAATATCAACAAGGCAACTTCTTTAATTAACCCCACAAACAAAATGAAGAAAAATAACACAACCAGATCCTCAACAACAAAATAGTTCAAACATTAATCAACCACAGAAATCAAACTCAAACATAAGAATCTGGAACAAAAGAAAACAAATATAGAGAAGATAAAAATAAAAAGAAACCTTTATGGTCAAATCTTGCTCATTCAGGTGGCATTTCAAAATTTATAAATTTGCTAGTAGCAGTAAAAGCAAAATTCAAAAGGCAGGTTCCGTTGCTCTTGTTATTTGCCTTTTCCCAGTAAACAAACAGGCAAAAGGAGCACCCAATTTGTGAGTAATTAATTAAAGACAAACAACCAACAAAATAAATAAATAAATCAAATAAAAATAAGATCAACAAACTTAAAGAAACAAACCAAGTTTGATCAGCCAACCCTTTGATTCAAAGTCCTGAATTTGCCCAACCACTAAAACCAAACCCCTTATTGCAGATTAATATTAAAAACCAATTCCTTGCAATAAAAGTCAAACTCAAAACCAATGACTCATTCAAAATCCAAATCCAAATCCAAATCCAAAATGCATACTCAATTGCCTTATTAGTCAAACCCTGCCCTCAACAAATTTGGAACCTTCCACACTTCTACAGCGGGCCACCGGCCGTTTGGTTTCCAAGAAAAAACGAGAAAAAAAAAAAAAAAAATGAAGCTTTCCCTTTCTCTTTCTCTTCCCATTGAAGTGTGACAAACCCATTAAACTGACCCAGATCATGCATGCACAGAAAATTACAAAAATCAAAAACCCATTTCTATTCTTCCCATTTCTCAAAAACCCAGAAAGAGAAACAGCGGGAAAAAGGAATTGAAATCAAGAAAGCAAGAAAAGCAGTGAATTTTGGAAATTACCTGAGAAAGTAAAGCTGAACAGAAAGAACAGATCTCTCAAATTGGAGATTTTGTCTGTTAAAACTAAATCTAATGAATCAAAGATCTAAAAGCTTGTGTTGGGCAGTTGTTGATTGGTGTTCAAGATCTAGAGTACAAACCCACCAAAATAAGAGCAAAGAGAGCACAAGAACAGAGAGAGACAGAGATTTGCAATTTGATTATTAGTATTTATATTAAGAGATGGGTTTGATTTTGATTCTTTAAGACGATTCGTTTTCGTGTAGTTTTGTCGGTCCCTTTGTTTCTTCGACTACTCACTATTTTCTTCTTCTTAGAAAGAGAGAGAAAGTTAAGTAGCAGTCGTTTTTGCACTGTTCAAAACAAAAACTGGAGCATTTCAGCCGGTGAATTGCCTTTTTTTCTTTTTTTTATTATTTTTTATTATTTTATTATTTATAATAATAATAATAATAAATGGTCGTGTTTTGCTCCTTGCATATTTTAATCATATATTTTAAAATTTTATTGACCAACTTAAAAAAAATTATATATTTATGTATGTAAATTTTAATTGAAATTTAAAAAAATATATAATGATATGAAAAAATTAATAATATAATTACATATAAATTTAATTTTTAAGAGAGTTATTACTTGACATAAAACGCAAATTTTTTTAAACATCTCTTAAGATGTGTCCAAAAAAAAATTTAAACAACCTTTTAATTTAGTATTTATGATCCGTATATACATAGAGATACCCACGGATCAGGTATGAGTTAATTTTGGCATTACCCTTACTCTATCAGTTTAATATTGAGACAAGGCAAGTTCAAGTAAGATAGAATATATTTACTTTTTATTTAAAAAGTGTATATGTAATCCCCGAATTTTTAATTATTTTTAAATCGAGTTTTATAAGAAAACATTATATATATATATATATATATATATATATATATATATATATATATATATATATATATATATATATATATATATGCGCGTGTTGCTCATCAATGATCGGAGGGCGGCGTTCCGCAG
>CATKHJ010586669.1:0-10895 GCA_949750685.1 Vernicia montana | reverse complement strand
TTTGCAACCTTCAAGTCACTTTGTTCGAAGATCACATTTAGGAGTTGACATTGCATACAAACTGCATTCATATCATACACAGAGCAAACTCGTGAATCCACCCTCTTGCATCCATACATTCATCTGTTAGATGCATCATCATAGATCATCCGTAGCATTAAAGTCGAACAAAAGGGCCATGAATCCCAAAACATACATACATAAACATGCATCATCTGTGCACCAACATCTATATATATGCAATCATTTGCAGTCATACACCATCATGCATAAGCCAAACTAAATAACTAGAACCTCCTCGAAGCTGACCGACATCTTTTCAGAATTGCCTAGTACCTCATCGAAGCTGACCGACATCTTTTCAGAATTGACTAGTACCACCTCGAAGCTGACTGACATCTTTTCAGAATTGACCAGTACCTCATCGAAGCTGACCGACATCTTTTCAGAATTGTCTAGTACCTTATCGAAGCTGACCGACATCTTTTCAAAATTGACTAGTACCACCTCGAAGCTGACCGATATCTTTTCAGAATTGACTAGTACCACCTTGAAGCTAACTGATATCTTTTCAGAATTGACCAGTACCTCATCGAAGTTGACCGACATCCTTTTAGAATTGACCAGTACCTCCTCGAAGCTGACCGACATCTTTTCAGAATTGTCCAGTACCTCATCAAAGCTGACTGACACCTTTTCAGAATTGATCAGTACCTCCTCGAAGCTGACCGACACCTTTTTAGAATTGACCAGTACCTCATCAAAGCTGACCGACACCTTACCAGAATTGACCAGTACCTCATCGAAGCTAACCAACATCATTTTAGAATTGACCAGTACCTCATCGAAGTTGACCGATATCTTTCCATAATTGACCAGTACCTCCTCGGAGCATACCAACATCTTTTCAGAATTGACCAGTACCTCATCGGAGTTGACTGACATCTTTTTAGAATTGACCAGTACCTCCTTAGAGCTAACCGACATCTTTTCATAATTGACCAATACCTCCTCGGAGCTGACCGACATCTTTTCATAATTGATCAGTACCTCCTTGAAACTGACTGACATCTTTTCATAATTGACTAGTACCTCCTTGAAGCCGACCGCCATCTTTTCATAATTGACCAGTACCTCCTCGAAGCTGACCACGACACCATTTCACAACTATACTTCCAAGCAAAGCAGCCTTCCTTCACCCGATTGAAACCTCTCGAGTCGACTCGCCATAGGCCGAGGCTCTCCTATTTTTAAAATCTCTTGAGCCGACTAGTCATAAGCCGAGGCTCCCCTTATACCAAAATCTTTTCAAAACATCTCGAGCCAACTCGTCATAGGCCGAGGCTCTCCTATTTTCAAAATCTCTCGAGCCGACTCGTCATAAGTCGAGGCTCCCCTCATACTAGAACCTTTTTAGAATCTCTCGAGCCGACTCGCCATAGGTCTAGGCTCTCCCTTTCACCAAAAATATCTTATCAAAATCCATCCTTCACCAAAAAATATCTAGCCCCTAGCCTAGATATCCCTTTGGATCCTCTTTTCATATCTATTTATCAAACTCAGTCACATCCTCCACCCATAAATGTTTAGGAACAATTGTCTAAACATCAATGTGGTTCCTTTTGCCATCTTCCGTTTCAACCATGTCTCTCACCCAAACATGTCCAAACACTGACCTAGACATCACTTTGGTTTCTTGTACCATCCCTTCTCCTAAGTTCACTATCATCAGAATCGTCTTACTGACAAGATAATTCTGATGAGGGGGCAACTGTGAACCCTCAATTTTACACCCTTAAGATGCTGCTGCAACTTGACACCTGCTAAATTTTGTGCGCTACGCAGAGCCGGTACGGCAATCCCGCTAGCCAATTAGCAGGCAAGGGTCAAGGGGGCAGCGCTCCTTCAAAAAAATGGATTTTCAGGCATAATATTATAAGGAGACTTACACTTTTCCAATCCTGACTGGACTTTCAGTATCAGACAGCACTTTCCCAAAATACACCGAATTTTTCTCAAAACTGATTGCCAAAATGTCCGATAATTAATTTCGAATCTACCGCCATTGATTGATAATTTTTCAGACTTCAGAAACCCCCAAAAATTGACCTGGAACCCCCGAAAACTGACACGAAAAACTCAAAAATCGAACCGAAAAGGCCCAAAACCCAAAATGGCTCGCGAACGTCCGCGAGCAGCGGTCGCGCGTCATCGAGACAGTTTCGCGGACGCCGTGAGACGCTCCAACGGAAGCCCCAAACATTTGGCGGTAGCCGCTAGATGTCTGGCAGACGTACACGCTGAAATGCATCGTACTGATACGTGTCAAACGTGTCAGTACGGGCTAACGTGTCAGTCCCATACAGACACATCCGCCATACGTGTTGGCGGACGTCTGCCAGCACGTCTCGCGGACGTGTCCCTTTTTTACCAAATTACCCTTTTACCCCTCCCTTTTTTCTACTTTTTATGCCATTTTTGGTCTTTTTCATCCCCCTATATGCTCTTATAAATACCCCCCATCCTCACCATTTCAAAACACACCTTGAGCATTTATTGATTGCTATCCACTTGCTCCCTTCTATCTCTCTCTCTAATTAATTTTCTCACACTCATTTTGAGTAATCTCAATTAGTTAATTAATTAAAAATCAATTTTAATTAATTAATTACTTTTTTCAATTAGTCTTCACTCAATTTGATTAATTAATCCTTTTAATCAATTAATCTTTTTAATTAATTAAAATTGGGTAATTAAGCAACTAAATCATCAAATTAATTTCCTCCGAGATTAATTTAAATCCATCATCCAAAACTGATAAAACAGAATTCGGTCTGAAAAATCACTCTGTCCATTCAAAATCTCCCAAAGAGAAGGTACATCATCTTCTTTCACCAACCCCAAAATCACCCAAAATCAAATCAAATCAATCTGACCAATTCCTAAACCTCTCCACCTCACAGTAGAACGAACTACGTGGGTTTTGAACCCCATTCAGTGGGGTACGTAGGTAATCTTGGAATCTAAATTCAAGTTTTAAATCCAAATCCCAATCAATCACCTTCCCCTTTTATTTTCCATGTAAAATGTAAATTTATACTTCTCTTGTAAATTTTAATTAGTTGATTATTTTTGGAGTTAAGGAGCGATTTGTGGTTCTCCTATAATCCATAAGGACTATAGAGAACATTCTCCTTGACTTGTGGATGCCTTTAAATATTTGCATTTTATTTTTCCCATATATCTCATAATTATGCCATGCTCATGCATTATAAATCCTCATTAATACTTGTCATTCATGAAATCAATTTTCAAAGTCAAATTAAACTTAAAAGCCAAATCGAAATTATTTAAAATCAAAAATCTAGTCCCCGAACTCAACCTGGTTCGAGGACTAGTGACTTTATCCTTGGGTAAATTAATTAAAGATTAATAAATTGAAGTCAAATTAGGATTTTCCTTAATTTTTCCATTTAAATAAATTAGGTTGGCGACTCCCGAACCCTTTTTAAAATCAAATCAATTTTTCGAGGCTATAGCCACTTCCAATCTTGAGCACCGAAACTCGTACCTTAACCTCCCTTAAAAATTGCTTGACCTTTCCTTAAGGCACATATTTTTCCCATGCGATGGGAGGGGCGTTCGGGGAAGGCCTCACAGAAAGTAGCAAGTTGTTTAGGATTGGAGGCCTCAAATTTTACACCTTTTGATCAAATTATAAGGGCCTATGATAATACCAAAAGGGAAGTATTGAGAGTGGCTACTCTAGATGTCACCATCGAACTTATCACTTATCCTATCCCATTCCAAGTTATTGATGTACCTGCATGCTTTAACCTCCTCCTTGAAAGACCATAGATACATCAAACTAAAGTTGTCCCCTCCTCACTCCACCAAAAGCTTAAGTTCTCATATGGAACTTCAGTTGTTACTATTAAAGGGGATATGTATAGGAAAAGCGAGGTCCTAAGCCTTATGCCCATCCTAGAAATTCAACCTGAGCAATCCTCCTTACCATTATCCGGTTTCTCATTTGACACAGTGCAGTTTATAGAAGAAGAGGGAGGTAAAGAGTTCATTTCTTTTGACTTTGATCCTTATGGTAATATTGTTGTGGCTAATATGTTAAGGAACATGAATTATTTTCCTAATTTGGGTTTAGGCAAGGGCCAGCAGTGAGTGTATAGCTTTAAGGAGTACCCCGTAGCTATTCCACTATTTGGGCTCAGCTATAAGCCTACTGAAGAGGATTTGGCCGAAATGGAGAGAAGGGCCAAGGAGAGGGTGGCAGCCCTAAAGAGAGGTGAGTTCTATGATTGGCCTATGCACCCCTATTTCAAAACCTTGAATGGTTATTTTGTGAAAGAAGGTGAAGACTTTCCATATTGTGATTTTCCTAAACCATGGGTCTGTCCTATTACTAAGAAATTGATACCAGGTTTTGAAATATTCTTTGATATCAAGTTGAGCATGGAAGAGTGCGAGCCGATTTTCATGTTGGAGAAAGATTGGGAGGATAACATGGAGGCCACTCTCTTTGAGCAGGTCTATATGATTGCAGGTGAGGAGGAAATGGATCCAACTCATTTAATCCAACCGGCCCAGAACTAGCTTGATAATTAGTACCATGAAGGAGGAGATAGCCATTTGGAATCCTTATTAGAGCCATAGTCTGATCTAAAGTCTTTTGAGTCTTTTTTCCCATTTTCTTTTGAGTCTGTAAATAGTCATCCTACTCATTCGTTCAATTTTGATGTAACCATGGATAATGGTCTTTTCATCCGCAATAAGAAATTTTAATTTTCCTCTTATGATCTTGTGTCTCTTATTCCTTTTTCATCTCTTGAATCTAATTTGAATAATACATCAAAAAAAAGAGATAAATGAAATAAAAAATGATGCAAGCAAAAAACCAATCAATATTGGCACCAATGAAAATCCCAAAACTACATTCATTGCATCTACATGTCATAACAGGGATGGCTCTGTCAAGTTGATCCAAGAGTTTGTTGACTGTTTTGTATGGGCTCCTAAGGATATGACTGGGATAGATCCAAGAATAGCAGTGCATAAGATTCCCACTTATGAACATATGAAGCTTGTCAAACAGAAATTGCAAAGACTGAAGACAAAATGGTCTTTGCCAATCAAAAAAGAGATCACCAAACAACTAGATAATGGGTTTATAGAGCTAATCATATACCCCTCATAGCTAGCCAATATTGTTCCTATTCCAAAAAAGGATGGTAAATTACGAATGTGCATTGACTATCGGGACTTGAACAAAGCCTGTCCAAAAGATGATTTCCCACTACCACACATTGACTTATTGGTTGACCACATGGTAGGTTCTGAAGTAGTCTCTTTGACTAACCTGTATGCTGGTTATAACCAAATCCAAGTTCATCCACCAGATAAGGAAAAAACTGCTTTTGTGACCAAATGGGGTACATACTGCTACAGGGTAATACCATTTGGATTGAAGAATGCTGGAGCAACTTATCAGAGGATGGCCACCACCATTTTCCATGACATGATCCACAAAGATGTTGAATTGTATGTGGATGATATGGTAATAAAATCTGAAACAACTGAAGAGCACTTAGAAGCATTAAGGCGATTCTTCCTTAGACTTCGCCAATATAATCTAAAGCTAAATCCTGCAAAATGCCTCTTTGGTGCATCATCAGGAGTTTTCCTCGGGTATTTGGTCAGTAAGAAGGGAATTGAGATTGATCTAGCCAAGTCAAAAGCAATTCTAGAGATGCCACCTCTAAAGACAGAAAAGGAGATTAGAGGTTTCTTGGGACGGCTCCAATACATTAGTCGATTTATCTCTCAGTTAATTAATATGTGTGGGCCCATATTCAAATTGTTGAAGAAATGAGCCTCTAAACAATGGAACGAAGACTTTCAGAGAGCTTTTGAGGCAATTAAAGAATACCTCCTGAACCCTCCTGTCTTGCAACCACCCATACCTGGTAAACCATTACTCTTATATCTCTTTGTCACCCAAGAAGCTATGGGGGCAATGCTTGCTCATAATGCCCCTGACTCCTATAAAGAAAATGTCGTCTATTACCTAAGCAAGCGTCTGCTCGCCCATGAACTCAAATACAACTAGATTGAAAAACTTTACCTTGCTTTGGTATGGGTTTGTCATAAACTTTAGCATTACCTAAGCTCCTACACTACTCATGTACTTGCTGATAAGAGCCCCTTGAAATTCCTTATGGAGAGGTCGGTTCTTAATAGTAAGATGGCAAGATGGATGGCTATTCTAGCAGTTTATGACTTGAGGTATGTCCAGAGAAAAGCCATAAAGGGGAGTGTGATAGCAGATCAATTAGCCGCAGCCCCTGTAGATAGTGAATGGTTTAAGCCAGAATTCCCTAATGAAAATATCATGGAACTTAAACCTGAAGTCTGGAAGCTTTTCTTTGATGGTGCAGCAAACAACAAAGGTTATAGTGTTAGAATTGTCATGGTTACCCTAAGGAAGAAAGCCTACCCATGGCTGTCAAGTTAGCTTTTGAAGTGACAAATAACGAAGCTGAATATGAAGCCTGCATAGCTGGATTGGAAGTCGCTGTGAATCTGAGAATTCATTACTTGGAGGTTTATGAGGATTTGAATCTGATAGTGTCCCAAGCTCTCGACAAATAGAAGATAAGAGAAGAGCCACTGGTTCCTTACCATAAACGCTTGGAAAACCTTGCAGAAAACTTCCATGAACTATCATTCCATTATTTGCCCCGGGCTAAGAATCAATTTATTGATGCCTTAACCATAATTGCATCAATGCTGGATATGAGGGATGGAGAGATAATCAGACCTGTTGTCATTGAGGTGAGAAGAGAGCCTGGTTATCACATCATGTGTATGAATATTCAGTTGGCTAATAAGAAACCTTGGTTCTAAGATATTTTTAACTATCTTCAGAATGATGAATATCCAGAAGGGGCAACCAAATCAGAAAGAAGAACTCTGAGGCAGCTGGCCAGTAACTTTATCCCAAATGGTGATGTATTGTACAAGATAGTGTGGCATAATATACACCTCAGGTGTGTAGCCGAGGATGAAGCTCAACAAATCATGGAATGGGTCTATGGTGATGAAGAGGGACCTCATATGAATGGAATTGCTTTAACTCGAAAGATAATGAATCTGAGGTACTTCTGGTTAACTATGAATGAAGATTATGCTAAGTTTGTACAGAGATGTCATAAATGCCAGATATATGCCAAGCTTCAGAAGCAGCCCCCCATTCCCCTCAACCTAATCACAACTCCTTGGCCTTTTGCAACTTAGGGTATTGATGTCATCAGGAGAATAAGTCCTAAGTCTTCTGCTGGTCATTAATACATCTTAATCGCAATTGATTATTTTTCGAAATGGATTGAAGCAGCTCCATATCAAGTGCTAGATTCCAAAAGAGTGGCTCATTTCATCCGAACTAACATCCTTTATCGGTTTGGAGTTCCTTTTAAGATTATTACAAATAATGGGTCACATTTTTAGAAAGAGGTGGTCCAGCTGTTGAAGAAAGAGAAGATTCAACATCACATATCTTTTCCTTATCGTCCTCAAACTAATGGTGCAGTGAAAGCAGCGAATAAGACAATCAAGACCCTTTTACAAAAGATGACTGACAATCACAAAAATTGGCATCAGCAACTACCATTTGCCTTATGGGGATACCGAACTTCTATCCGTACCCCGATAGGCGCAACTCCTTTCTCATTGATATATGGCATGGAATCTGTTTTGCCAATCGAGGTTGAAATCAAATCAGCCAGAATTATGCGAGAGAGTGAGTTAGAAGAAGCATAATGGATAAAAGGGTTATCATGATCAACTCAATGCCATTGAGGATGGATGCCTTGTATCGGATTAAGGGTTTTCAATAGAAAATATAAAGGCATTTCAACAAGAAGGTCAAAGACAGAGGCTTAGAAGAAGGAAATCTAGTTTTGAAGGAAATTAGAGCTCCAGTACATGACCCTAGAGGAAAGTTCAGACCAAATAGGGTTGGACCTTACATACTTAAGAAGATCTTGTTAGGTGGAGCAGTTATTCTTATGGACCTAGATGGGATGGAGTTTGTCAGTCCATGCAACCTGGATCAATTGAAGTGTTATTTCATTTGAATGTTTGTTTTGAATGTAATCTTTATGAATCATGTAACTAGAACTACGTGGACCTGATTCTCCAAAATGTTTATTGATCAGTCAAAATTGAATGTGTGTAAGGAGATACGTAGGCAACCCACTGTGGGTACGGTCCAAATTTTAATAAGATTACCATTTTTTTTGCCATATTATTTGGTTTTCTACTTGCATTAAGAAAAAAGAAAGAAAATATAAAAAATAGATTTAAAAAAAAAGAGAGAGAGAAAAAGCTCGCCAAGTTGAAAACCTGAAAAGACAGCTTAGGTAAAAATTAGAGCAAAAAAATGATGTATTATTCAAATTTTATTTAAAGAATGAAATTCCATCTAAACACAAGATCAAATGAAATGAAAATTATCCATGGCTATATCTAAAGCCCTAAAGTCCTAAAGTCTAAAGTCCTAAAACAATCTAAATCATCTTCTTCTTTCCCTTTGGATCAGGCTCCTTCATAGTATCTCCATTTTCAATTTCATGCAGCAAGGCTACCCTCTTTGTCTTCTCCTTATGCATGGCCCATTTGTCTCATTATTCTGGTCCCTTGGTAGAAGGTCACCATGTGCAGTCCAAACAGATACACCATCTTATAGCCGAAGCTTATAGTCATGAACTTCTTGATCTTATACCAAGGACAAAGCCACAGTAGCTCCTCTGGACCTAACTCAAAAAGCCATGAAATCCATTCCCTTTCAGAATTGAACTTGATAACTATCTTGCGGGTTCTGTACTAAGAGATTGCATAGTCTCGTCGAGTAGGAAGGGAGACCAACTTTAAGTGATCCCTGAGCCATATCTGTTTTGGAAAATGGCAATGTGAGCAAAGAGAAGAAGAAGCAAAAGTGTAAAAGGAGAGGTAAGAACTTGAAATATACCTGTAGAATGATTGGGCTCATAGACCAAGGCCCATTGCTCCTATACGCTTGATCCAAGTTAAGGATAGTCTTAGCTAGAATAATGGTAGCAATCGAGCAACCATCCTCCATCTGACTCACCAGCTCTATCACCCTAATATTTCCCCATCCCATAAGGCCTATGAAAAGGAAGCCTGAAGTCAAGCAAAAAGACAGGGCCAGTATCCGGCGATTTTGCCACTCATCCTCCTTAAAACCTCGGGGATCATGAAACTCAGTGATCACAGCAGTCAAATCAACCCAATCTCCTATAACCATAGGGCTAGTAGTTGCCACATCCAATCCCAATAACCTTTGGAAAGAGTTGAAATAGCCTACCCTTTCAACTAGAGTAGCCAGACTTGCCTCAGGATCAGATCCTAAGAGTACACTAAACTCCTCAAAAGTAGGGAACATCTCCTCCATACTAGCCCTGAACCTGAACACATGAACATCAGGATCCCAAAACCTTATACAAGCTCTGAGAAAATTCCAGTCAATCTTCACACCCCTTAGGGTAGGCATGGCACTAATTCCAAACCTCCCCAGATTAATACGCTCCACTTGTTCAAGGTTTTTGGTCCATAAATGCATAAAGTGGCTAATGTAAGGCTTCATGATAAAAAAGAAAGAGAGAAAAAGAAGAAAGAAAAGGCAAAAAGAGCAAGAAGAAATAGTACTTGAAGAGTAGGAAAAGCTAGAATGAGTTTAGGGGTACTGAAAGACCTTATTTATAGGCAAAAAAGGAGTGAAAAATGAATTCTCACTACAGAAATCGCACAGTGACTGTGCAGAACTGCACAGCATGTGTGCGGTCATATATAGCAACCGCACATGCCATGTGCGATTCTGCACACTGTTTGTGCGGTTTCACACAATGATTGTGCGATTCTGCATACCCCTTATGCAGTCCCACTTTACTTTCTGGCAATTTCAGGCCTGTTTTCCCCAATAAAATTTGTCATGCAATTTTTGGTGAAATAAGGATGAGAAAAGAAGAAAAAACGAGAGCAAAAAAGAGAAAAAGGAGCCATGTCATGCATTTCTGCATTCATAATCATACATAAATCCCAAAAGATACATATATCATTCCATAGCATAATCATGTCATATGAGCAGTTCAAAATACATCATGTCCTGATAAATGCATATATGCATAGTCTTAAGCATACATTGTGCATAACAGGAAAAGTCAAGCTAATATCTCCCACGCCTCTACCTCCTTCTCTGTGACAGAGATCCATCATCATCATCATGTAAACCTCTAAGAGTAAGAGAGGCTGATAATGCCGACCTCAGCCGACCAATCATCTCATGGGAATGACGGGCCCAGTCAAAGGGAACCTACAGAAAGCAGAAAGCAAAAAGATCAGGTTAAGAGCACATAGTTTTTTCAGAGATTAGTCAAGACACAATTTACATACCTCAGCAACATCATCCAGGAATGGAGGGTATCCTGATGGCGCAGAATCGGGAATAGCATATCTAACCATCCCATGATCTCGAGAGACATAATCCAAGTCCTCAGCGGCCTAGAGATGCTGTGGAAAAGCTATACTAGGTCTAGAACTGGTGCTTAGACCCGCACCTGCACCCCTCACACCTCGAGAGGAATGAACAGAACTAGCTGTCGATCTAGGTCGAGCATGCCTCTCTAGAAAAGGTATGCCCGGCATCAACCTACTACGGCAGATGATGTGTTATTTTAAGTAACACAGTGCTATCGCAAGTGTACGAGTCGCTCAAGTAGTAAAGAGTGAATAAAGTATCGTTCCACAGAGGACAAGAATCAAGTATTAGCTCAAATGTCAATAATTGTTTAGTGAATCAAAAT
>CATKHJ010586667.1:0-16554 GCA_949750685.1 Vernicia montana | reverse complement strand
AATTATGAAATATACATGTAATAAATAAAATTTTAAAAAATTTAAAGAGGCTAAATGTATATATTTAAAAAAATTACATAGATCAACATTATAAATTTTAGAAGTTTGAGGGGTCAATGTAATATATTTTTAAAAATATATGAATATAAATTTTAGTCTTGTTATAATGTTTATATAGTACTAATTAAAATGATCAATCCTAATTCAACTCATTTATTAATCGTATTAATTAAGTTTTCCTAATACATTAATCCAAACATATATTATACGTGTCATATATATAATCCGTTTAATCCATTTAAATATATAAATCAATGTAAATTTTAATAAATATGACATACAAATATTTATTTTATTATAATATTTCAATATATTAATATGTTTAATATTAATATATAATCAACTTATACAAAAATAAAGGAATTCAATATTATAAGTATATTTCTAAAAGTAAAAAATTTTACAATATAAATTAAATGACTTTCAAGAAGTTTAAATTCATAATATATTATATATTTTACATTTAAATATATTATTAAATGGGTTATAATGTGTCATTGCAGGTTATGCAAGTCAATTCATTTATTCTCTAATTTTTGGCATGTCATCAACGGGTTAACTTGTTTATGATCTAAATGCTGGGCCCACGGGTACCAAAATACGGAATAATAACAATCAATAAAAATAACACTAGCAATTTAACGTGGTTCACTATTAATTTTTGGCTACGTCTACGGGATAAACTCCGAATAAAATACTTCTATTATTACGAATAGTAGGAACAAGAGAGTTTTCTCTAGATTTAATCTAGAGGCAATACAACATTATAATGAGATAAATCTAAAATAGTAACACTCACAGTGTTTCCCAAAAATACTCTAAATATTTTTCTCACTATTTTGTCACTCTCCTTTTTAAAAACTATTTCCTAAAAATATAAAACTTCAGAGAAATTTTCTCTGGCTCCGTTTCTTTCTCTCTATGCATCTATTTCTTGTTGCATGAGTTTTCCTATTTATAGGCAAACTCATGCAACCAATAAGGAGAAAGCCAATTCCACACAATTTTCAATTGTTGGTTTCAAAGGGTGGTACCGATTTTTGACCCTCTCTTTTTTTTTTAATTTCAAATGTGTGGGTCCCTCCATGTGAGAGGGACACCACAACACCATCGAGGGACAAGAATGGAAAACATGATCAATGTCTTCCTCAAACAAATTACAAATCATATAGAAATTTGTTGTAGCCATTTGATGATGATGCCTAAGAGAATTTGTGGGAAGTCATTCTTGAAGCACTAGCCACAAAAAATGTTGTAATTTTCGCACACATAAAAATTGTCAAACCATCGGAAGAAAGGGAAAAGTATCAACCATTTCAAAAATATTTTCAAGATAACGATAAGCTTATCTTGGAGAATAAACCCTTGAAGATGACCCTTACCAAATGAGAGCATCCATACTACCATGAAATAAAAGGTTTACTCCTTATAGCCTCTATAACATTACTAAGAAAAGTCCTAGGTATCCTCCTCTAAAATAATATCCATCACTTTTAAATTTAAATATGGTGGATCAATATTAGAATTAAAAGCAGAATGAAGAGGAGCATCCCCTACCCATACATCATTCCAAATCGAAATAGCATCTCATGTTCCCACTCGCCATCTAAAATTGTTTTTAATAAGCAAAAAACTACAAACAATCACTTTCCAACTAGCGTAATCCCCAACATGAGGATCATCAGAAATTTTAGAATCATGACAATATTTATCATGTAAAACACGAGTCTATAAAGAATCACTCCCAACTGTGAGACTCCAGCCAAGCATGTCTGATATAGCAACATTATAAAACGAGCATCTCAAAAATCCAACCCACATTAACTTTCCTTCAAAATAAAATGCTACTTTTAACCAAATGAATATTCTTAGATTCAAAAGATGAACCCCAATAAAAATCTCTAATTAGCTTATCTAGCACATTACATGTATAAGAGAATAGCCAAACAGTTTGCATCATATGCAGTGGAATAATAGAAATTGTAAACTTAATAAGTACCTCTCAGCCAACTAGGCTAAGAAGCTTACTCTTCGAACCAACTAAATGATCCTTCACTTTCTCAACAACGCTTGAATAAAATTGCTCCCCAACCCTACCATGAATAAGAGGCACACCTAAGTATCTACCCAAATTATGAGTAATTGGCATAACAAGCACACTTCAAATTTCATCATTTAAATTCCTTGGAATTGCTTTAGAAAGAAACAAATGGGACTTGGAATCATTTACCCGTTGACCAGACATATGACAGAACTTTCTAAGCACTTGTTTAATAACTCTAGCCTGCTTAATTATCGCCTTGCCAAAAATCATAAGATCATCAACAAAGATCAAGTGAGTAATTGGAGGACTAGACTTAGAAACTTTTATTGGAACCCACTTCCTCTTATCCACAAACTATTGAATCATCAAAGAAAGATTTTCCATAAAAAGAACAAAAGCTAAGGCGATAAGGGTCCCTTTGACGAAGACCACAAGTAGGGGAAAAAGAATCCAAATAAGACTCATTCCATAAAATAGACATAGAGCAACGTTTAACACAATGAAAAATTTGATTAATCCAATTCACCAGATAACCAAAAGCCACAATCTTACGAAGAAAATCCCAGTGCATCCTATCATAAGCTTTCTCAAAATCAACCTTGATAGTCAAATGACCATTTTTTTTCCTTTAGACTTTAGAAAACTATGTAAAAGCTATTAAGCAATAATAATATTATCATATGTATGCCTACCAAGAATAAAAATACATTGATAAAGACTTATTAAATCTGAAATAAAAGGGCGCAAAAGATTAACAAAAACCTTGGTTAAGATTTTAAAAGAAACATTACATAGAGATATGGGACGAAATTGATGGATAGTTTCAGATCCTTTTACTTTCAGAACCAAAACCACATGCACCTTAGAAATTTCATCATAAAAAGACTATGTTGAACAAAGTTTGTAATGTCATCTCCCACCACTTTCTAAATTTTTTTTTTATAAAATAAAGGTTGAAAACCATTTGGACTCGAAGCCTTTAACGAACCCATATCCCACAAAGCTTGCCAAACATTTGATTTTGTAACCACCCTATTCAGATCTTTAATCATCAAAGTATTAAGCTTAGAACGAGAAGAATTTATCAAACTGTCCACATTTAAAATTAGAGAATGATGGGCAAAATAGACTTAAAATGATCCAAAGCAATAGACTTTAGCTCTTCCTGAGAAGTAATACAAATGCCTTTTGAATTCTTAAGGCATTCGATTTTATTACGTTTTTTCCTATTCCGAGTAACAACATGAAAAAACTTGGCATCGATATCCATTCTAACACCAACGAAGCCTTTGTTTTTTTTAACCAATGCATTTCTTCTTGCTTCAGAATACTCTCATATTCTTGAATAAGGAGATGTTCTAAGCGATATATGCTTCCAGTAAGATTAAGGTTTAAACTTTTTTGGTCACCTGCCAATCTAGCATAAACACTGTTGGGAATTTAACTCAGTAAAATTCAACAAACACATCACAAGAAAAATAACTGAACACAGAGTTTAACGTGATTCGACTTTTCAATGCCTACATCCACCAATAGAAAAATAATCTTCTACTATATGTGATATAAATTACAACACAAGAAATCTATAAATATCCTTGGATTAATCCAACCCAAATTTATAATATCCTCTCTCACATAAACCCGAAAAATTATTTTTTTCACCCTGTAGACCCCTAGAGAATATACTAGTGTTTCCCTTAAGTATTACCCACCACTCAATATACCTTATTTATACTCAAACTTACAAACCCAAGTTGATCTTATATAAATTAACACAAGAATATTTTTCTCTCAAAATATTCTCACATCCCCTCCTTTTTAATAAAAACCTCACATTATAGCCATGCAAATTGTTAAAATCCAACAAATGTTGGTGGAAGGTTTACCAAAATTAGGTGGGTTATTCACGTAATTTAGGTGGGTTGTTCATCTAATTTAGGTGGGTTGTTCACCTAATTTAGATACCATTTTTCACTTCCTATTTTTTATTTTTGAGTTGATTCTTACAAATCTCCACCTAACTTAAAAAATAGAAATAAAAATAACCATTGGCCTTTTATTTTCTAGCCACATATACCGGAATCAAATCTTAGTCATATTTCCTGATTCCATACATGGCCAATACTCCATGTATAGCTGCACCCGAGTCATTAGCACTAGTTGACTCTGGAGAGACCTCCACCTCTCCACCTTTTTTATGATGTCATAAAGATATATCATTCAAAATCGTCATCCACTATTAGGTTGCCTTCATCCTCTTCAACCTTGCCTTTGTCCTTTTTGCTTAGACAATCATTTTTATAGTGGTCATACCCTTTGCATCTATAGCACTGAATTTCTTTCAAATTTCTTATTTTGGATCTTGATCTGTCATATTGAGATCCATCCGGGCCAAATGATCTCCCCCTTTGACGCTCCACCATAAGTGCCTCTGCTACTCGATTCTCATTTTTGTCCTTCCTTCGAGTTTGAAGTGACACCAATTGTGTCTGAGCTTGCTCAATGGTTATTGTCTCCTTTCCCACGATTATTAAGTCAACAAAATTCTCATAAGAGACGAGGAGTGAGGTAAGAAGAATTATCACCTTATCTTCTTCCTTAATCTCTTCATTAGTTAATTTTAATTGATTTACGATTCCATTGAACTCATTCATGTGCTCCACCAGATTGTCACTTTCTGCCATCTTCAGCTTGTACAGTTTTCGCTTCAAATGTAATTTGTTGGTTAAAATTTTAGCTAAATAAAGCTTTTCCAGTTTCTCCCAAATTTTTGCTGCAGAGTCTTCATCAATAACATTGTTTATAATGTTATCTGCAATGCAAAGGCGTATCGTACTGACACATTTCTCTTCAAGTTCTTTTCACTCTTCCTCAGTCATTTTTCTTGTCATTCCTTTTTCTTTTCCCAACAAGGCTTTCACCAAATCTTGTTGAATTAAGAAATCCTTTGCCCTTCTTTGCCAAAGAGTGAAACTGCTCCTTCCATCAAGTTTCTGTATAGCGAAAATTGAGGATGAACTATTTGCCATATTTGTTGAATTTAATCCTCATTACTACAACACCCGTTTCTGCTACAGGATTTGAATTGACACAGTACCTCTGAGTACTATTCACAGAATCAATGATTTTACCATAGGCCTTTGAACCAAAGGCTCTGATACCACTTGTTGAAAATTTAACCCAGTAAAATTCAACAAAACACACCACAAGAAAAATAACTAAACACAGAGTTTAACGTGGTTCAACTTTTCAATACCTACATCCACCAACAGAAAAATAATCTTCCACTATATGTGATATAAATTACAACACAAGGACTCTATAAATATCCTTGGATTAACCCAACCCAAATTTATAGTATCCTCTCTCACATAAACCCGAAAAATTATTTCTTTCACCCTCTAGACCCCTAGAGAATATACCAGTGTTTCCCTTAAGTGTTATCCCACACTCAGTACACCCTATTTATACTCAAACTTGCAAATCCAAGTAGATCTTGTATAAATTAACACAAGAATATTTTTCTCTCAAAATATTCTCACAACCCCTCCTTTTTAATAAAAACCTCACATTGCATGGCTTTATATAGCCATGCAAATTATTAAAATCCAACAAATGTTGGTTGAAAGTTTACCTAAATTAGGTGGGTTGTTCACCTAATTTAGCTGGGTTGTTTACCTAATTTAGGTGAGTTGTTCACCTAATTTAGATATCATTTTTGACTTCCTATTTTTTATTTTTAAGTTAATTCTTACAAACACAATACTTTTTCCTATAGATATCACCAAACTCTAACTTATAGCATATCTTCTAAGTTGTCCAAATCTTTTGAAAGGAGTTTACAACTGAATGACTACCTCGATTCCAAGATTCACTTACCATCAGAAAGAAGTTATTATTCTCCAACCAAGTTGCCTAAAAAATGGAAAGCCTATAGCAAAACTCGACCAAGTGAAAAGAGAACCCTTACAACCCAAATCCATTAAACCATAGGAGTCTAAATCAACTAAGAAACGTGTGCAACAAGAACTCGAAGTAGGGAGACCCTTTTGTTTTTTGAAACAGTAGCAACATCATTGAAATCCTCCAATAATGATTAAGGACCATCAACTAAACTAGAGAAAATGCACATATCATCCCAAAAAAAGCCCTTTTTGTTGGATTAGGATTTGCATAAATTGCTATAAGAAACCAAGACTGAAAACTCGTGCTTCCACCTGTAAATGGATATGTTGAACCTTTATAGACAAAATTTGAATAGACAAGTTATTCTCCTCCCAAAAAATCAAAACACCACATGAAAAACCTTAGGGATCAACTACATAATAATTAACATAACTTAAGATCCTCAAAATACAGGTAGCCCTTTCACCTCTAATTCGAGGCTCCACGACTATCGCAATGTCAGGTTTTTATTTTACTACGCTTAAGATCCAAAATGATCTCCTAAAAGCTCCCTTAGCATAACCACTAACATTCCAAGATAAAATCTTAAAATCCATAAGAAAAAGAAAGGAAAAAGAGATTAGATTATAAACCACCTAACAATAACCACCCCGTAACCCATATCCTCGTGGATTTCTACTACGAAAAGAACTCCAATACAAAGAAACATTATCTTCCTCATCCTCAGAATTTGACACACCATCGTCATTACTTAACACCACATCAACCTCTTGTTCTTTCCATGGGCCTAAATTAGGATCTGGGTTCAAATATATATCAACAACCTTGTTATTCTTTATAAAAGGAACAACATGTATTGAATCTGAAACATGAGAAGGCAAAGAAAAAAAAGTTTGGTTGTTATCCGAAGGCCTTAAATTATAACCAGTCTCCTGTGGGGATCCCATTAATGCATTGTCCCTACCAATAATCAAATCTCTAGATGCCAAAGCTTGCATAGGAATAACATCTTTGTTTTTACTACCATGTATTACAAGAACCTCTTTATTCTTATCCCTATGAAAATCATTATTAGTTTTTTTTTTTTAAAATACCCTCACCTTGCTTAGAAGTAAAAGAACCCCTGTGATGAGATGGACCCACCTAGAACTGCATATGAGACAAAGTTGCATTATCTTCAGTCTCCCTCCCCACAATAACAATGGGATGACTTGACACAGTTGGAGGGTCAACTGGAACATGGTTTAAAGCATCAAATCTATTACCCTTATGATCTCTCCCAACATTATCTCGTCCATAATTTCAACCACCATGAGATCTACTAACCTGCCAAGTCTGACGAGTTACCACCATCCATTCTCTAAACTCGGCCTGGTTGACTACAACACTATCCCTCTTCTCTTAAGGAGGAACTCTAGTAGAGGCTAATTGATTTGGCATAACTAGCATTGGACACTGTATGACTTGAGGTCTTTGCTCTATTGTACGTTGCAAACACTTGAAAAAAGCATGACCAACACACCCATAGTGAAAACAATAACAGAAAGCCCATCATATTCCACATTTCTCTAAGCTCCACCAATCCAAATACAGCGCACTAGAGGTTGCTCCAAATTAATTTCCATGCAGATGCAAGAAAAATACCCTCTTGCTGCTAGAGCAATTTGCCTATCAATTTTTATTGGAATACCAATACAACTAGCTGTAGCATACACAACCATGGCATGAAATAATGCCATATAATATTAAAAACATTGGAATTTTCTAATTTATTTACCAAAGAAAATAAAAAATAAGTAAATTATGGCATGAAATAATGCCATATAATATTAAAAACAAATATTATATCCTAATATTACATAAATTTAAGTATACAAACTAATTGTGCAACAATTAAATTATAAATTCATAAAAAATAAAAAATAAAAAATATAAGTATAAAAACTAATTGACACATTGAAATTTCTAATTTATTTATCTTAAAAAATAAAAACAAAAATAAGTAAATCGGACGGTTCGGTTCGATTAATTAGGTAAATAAAACTTTTAACCGAATCGAAAATCAAAAACTGAAATTTTTATATTATTTAACCGAATTGATTTGATAATTTTATTTAACCTGATTTAACTGAATTATATCGGTTTGGTTCGGTTAATCGATTTTTACCAATTAATTCTCACCCCTAATTTTAGTTATGAATATAATATTAATTTTTAATTTCAATTTTGATCAATTTCTTTTATCTGGATATAATTGTAATTAAAATTGTAAATTATGATAAAATTAACAAAATTAAAAATCTTAGATAAAATTGCAAAAAATTGTAAAGTTTAAGATATTTTTAGTGATTACACCTTTATATATATGTATATTGCTTCTCTAAATTTTACAAAATTTTGCATTTTTATATAAACATTTTATTAATATTTTAAGATTCATATTTAGCCTCTCCAAATTTTTAAAAATTATATTAATTACATGTAAATTCAATATTCTTTTTTCTAAAAAGTGTATATAATACTCTAAACAATGGCGGAACACAATGAAGACAAGAAACTCCCCTCCCCACCTCTCCACGGACCCTACCTTCCCAAAATTTTCTTAGTGTTTGGTTATATACATGGTTGTCGGGCCGGTCAGATTGGGAAAATTGAAAATTGGTTCCCAGGCCTGTCACATCTCACTTTTGGGATATAACAGTCTTAGGGCATGAGTAGGCCTAAAACTACCGAAAACTCATAGAACCCGATTACATTAGGAAACCAGTACAATTCTGGCAGCAAACCAACAGTTCACATAACTTTCCCAAAACACAAAATCTGCAAGATAAATTACACTTCCAAAAATTTTCCTTCCTTATATCCTCAACTTCGCAGTCAATACAAATCCTCCCAATATTTTTCTCACATATAAAGATTTATTTTCAAGGTCAATCTCACATATCAATAATTAATTGCACTTTTATACAAAATAATTATATTAAATCATTCACTAGCATTATCATATATATATTAGAACATTTACAACACTAGCTTAGGATTCTTAGGTACCATGGAACATCTAGATATTATACTAATTTTATTTATATATGTTTTCTTACAACTAATTATACAATCATCAAAACACATTATTCTTTCCTTACATTGACCTCTAGCATCAAGTGAATAATAAAACTTGAGCTGCACTAATAAACATCTGTTCCTGTAAAAAAAAAAATAGGGGAAGGAGAGTGAATAAAATTCAGTGAATACATTCTAAACAATTATGCACCCGGTGACTCAGACCGATTTTTCTGGGTTAACCGAACCATGGAACATTTTTTTTACCAATAAAAAAAAAAATCATCACCGAAGAAAAAAAATTGCAAAATCAAGCTGGCACAGGGGAGCCCGTTTCGGTCTGGCATTCGTGTACGCAGATCGTGCGCTCACACATTAAACCTAGGTTCGGACTATGGATTTTCACCCTCCCCCCTGTGTGCCCGAGATAGAACCTCTTTGGCTACTTTCTTAGTATTGAAAGGAAGAGCTTTTTAATATATACTCCATTCCTACTTTATATTTTTTCAATGTGAGATAACTCACTTTTCTTCCTCACTTTCCTTAACATAGAGCTTAATTTGAACTTTAAATTATCATTCATCCATTCACTATTTTGAGCACATGAATGTTCAAATTCATATTTTTTACATAGGAGAACACAAATCTGAATAGACCTCCCACTATCAAGTAGTTAATTTGTCATAATTTTCTAATATTTACTTCTAAATAATGTTCATTAATTGTTTGGGTAACGTTCGATAATTTTAATTATATGTATATTATATTTATTTTTAATATGTAAATAATAAATATATAATATTATTTAAAATTTCAGTTTGACTCCAGTTTGATCTATGACTCATGACCCTCTATCTTTATTGGTTTTAATACCGGACTGTATTTGAAAACATTGCTTATATATTTCTTTAAAGTGTGATTGTGGCCCTCTAAACATATAGTTATTCAAATAACATTGATCAAGCAAATGTCTTTTGTTTTTTCACTTTGAAAAAAGGGGTTTCTTATATATAAACGAACAATTATTTACTTAATTTATCATCAGAACTAGAGAAATAATTCATTGCGACAGTTAAAGTTAAATAATTGCGGGCTCACTTTGTTCGCTTTGTGCATTGCTTTATCATATTTTTAATTGATGTATTGATTTGTATAAATTTTTAATTTATATTTACAGAAATACAATGATTTGAAAAAAAATAATAATAATGAGGTGACATTATATAAATTTAATTTTTGATAAGGTGATTTTATATAAATTTCACTTTTAAAAAAGTTACTTTACATATAGTAAATTTTTTTTTTAACTATTCAACTCATCTCTTATTATATATAAATAGACTTGATCAAAATTTTAATTCAAATCAAATAATTGATGTTACATTCACTATTTTTGCACAAATTTAGATGACATAATTCAAAGATATTTTCTAGATTTTATATATATTATATATTATAGTTGGTGATAGTTGGCAAAATTGTGGTTGAAATGCAGTTCGGTAGCTGGGAATGATTTATCTGGCAAGATATCTGACTACATAGCAAAATGGGAGAATCTCACTGACATGTAAGTATATACACTTAAATATGTTCCAAGTTTCAAATTTAATGTGTTAGAAATCTTAATATATATATATATATATATTGAGGGAATCCTTGGATGAATTTAAAAAATCAATTTTTTTTAAAAAAATTAATTTAATTTTATAGTATTTGATAATTCAATTTATTATTTAATTTAATATTTTCAATACTTATTAATTTTAAAATAATTTAATAATATAAAATAGTCATAATTTAAAATTTTTAATTAAGTAAAAAATTATTTAAAATAGTAAGTTAATATATATTCGAGTGAACAGAATAAAACATATTCTATACAATTGAATCTATTGTGGATTTTATATCTCTTGAAAACAAAGCCATTACTAGCACTAATAGTTCAATATTATTTAAAGTCAACTACACATTTTTTTCATTAGCCATTGGTCAGTTTTTATTTTTGTTTTTTATTTTTATTTTCCAAAGATTAGCCATTAGTCAGTTCAAGTTGGATTAACCAGATATTTTTGTTAAACAATGTTTTTCAAACTACTGGTTTCATTTAAAGGATAATACTAAATAAAATTTAATAATATATAACATTTTACTCCAATAAAAATTTAAATTTGCATAAGTAAAATTTCAAATATATTTTTTGGATGATTTTTTGTTGTCATTTATAAATAACAAAAAAGGTAAATCAAATACATAATTTTTAGACTTATACACTTTTTTTTTATGTAATAACTCTAATAAATAAATAACAAACAATTGATTGTTATATATATATCAAAGTAATTATATTATATAAAGTACAAAAAGAAAAGAGCTTTCCATATCTTTGGAATAAAGCAGACAAAAAAAAAAGTTTGAACAAATAGAAACAATTGGTATTATATTAGTAAAATTACTTTTTAATAGAATTTTTGTTGGAATCAGAAATATAAATTCATATTTAATTAGGAATATGTGTAGTTAATTATTATATTATATCAATCGAATCAAAATAAAGATAATTAATTCATAATATGATAAATTCATATATTTATTTTAAATTATAATTTTTTTTATTCCAATCAAATTAAGGAGAATAATGTGACTTTTTTTTTTTGTCTTTTTTAAATTAAATATCATGTACATTTTGGATAAATCAAAAGTTTTACCCTTCAAAAGACTTTTATATATATAATATATATTTAAATAGGGTGGTGATATTAGCATTCACCTTTTGATTTTTGGCACTTTTACTTTTCTTTTTATCATTGAAATTGATTATAATATTCTTATTTAACTAACAATTTTCATAAGAAAAAAATATTTAAATTTCATTTTACTTTTACCTTTTATTATTATTGCTTTTCATTCATAAAAATATTTTTTTATTTTTATAAAAAAATTTGATAATAAAAACATATTCATTTGCTTCTATTTTTTATTTTTACTTGATAAAAAGTATTATTTGTATATTTTTTTTAAAATTTTATTTTAATAAATATATCGTTTTTATATAAGAAAAAATATAATAATTTTTTTATTTTTACATTTTTTTTTTGAGAAAAAATACAATCAACTAACCAGAAAGTGGGAAAGCTCCCAATATCAGAAAATATTTTTAAGACTTGCAATATACAACACCTTTATTTGGCAATACACACACACACACACACACACAACCAACACCTTTTACGGCTACTTTTGAAATGGTTGAAGTAGTGATTTAACTTAATTATGGGTGTGAATGCGACGTCGACATCGATGGGTGCGTGGATTGGTGCATGAGCTGGGGACTAAATAGGGGAATGACTCAGTGCATAACTTATATTTTTTTTACATATTATAAAATATGAAAAAATTATAATTTTATTATATAAAATTTATATATTCATTAATGGTTTTTATAACTAGTGTCCAAATTTAAAAATAAATTAAGTGAGTAAAAAACGAAGATTTTGACTTATTATTTGAGATGACAGTGTGTAATCAAATACAATTTTGTCAAAATTTTTATTTTTTTCACATTCAACTCATTTTTATATTAATTTAATTATATTTATCTAAAATAATTATTTTATACTTATATTTCGTCTAAAATAACTGTTCTTAATATATTAGAAAAATCAATTTACTAAATATATTTTTTGTTATCATTTTTTAAAAAAATATAAATAATAATTTTTATGAAGTAAAAAATAAAAAATAAAAGAAAATACAACTTAAGTCTTCCTTTCTTTTTTTTAATATAGAAATTTTATTTCATTATGAGAATTAAAAAATAAAATTTATATAAAAATATTTTTTATAAAAAATATATATTTATTATCAATTTTTAAATTAAAAAATATATAAATATTTTATGAAATAATAATAATAATAAATATAAAAATAAATGAAATTAATCATTCTTTACTTATGAGAATTATTGGCTAAATAATGTAATAAAAGTATTATAGTCAAATTTAATAATAAAAAAGAAAAAATGGGAGTACCAGAAATCAAAATATGAGTGCTAATATAGTCACTCTTAAGTATAAATGTAGCTGTATTGTTGTGCTTGAATTTTGGTAATAATATTAAGAATAAATATTTTGTTTTCTTAATGATTTTTATGATTCTTTACTTTACTTTTATAGAATTTCTCATTTGTGTTTTTCCGAGCATGTATATGGATATTGATATAGATATAGATAGATAGGAACGAATCCAAACCAAATGATAATTCAAATAATTTTAACATTTTAATATTTATTTTAAATACATAAATTTTATTACAAAATCATTTAAATTGAACTCTATTGGATAAAAGTTTTTTCAAATCGAGATAAACTTGAGTTTTTATGTGCTTCAATTATTGGCCAAGTTCTATAGTTTTTGCTTTTGGTGGTTTCCTCTTTTTTTTTTTTTTTTTTTTTTTATTTTTTCGTCAAAGATATGCTCTTTTGTTATCATTTGGGTTGTCTTTTGATTTTTATTGTTTTGGTTTTTCAATTTATCTTTGCAGGGCCCTTGTCTTAGGTTTATTTTGTTTTTTAATAGCAAGATTGGCTCTGCTTTGGTGGTTGTTTTATTTACAAATCTTTTAGCCTTTTAATCTCTGATTGTAATCCTTCTCTTATTCCAATAAAATGTCATGGCTTATAAAAAAAATAATAATTTAAGTTTTTATTTAAGGATTGATTTTTTGACCTGAAATTTATCAAAATTGATGAAATTGATAATTTGTATGAAAGATCATGTTTAAAATATTAAGATTATTCTAAGAGAATTAGAATGTTGAGGTATCTAAAAATAAAATAAACAAAAAAAATTGGATTTTGACCTGATATTGTGTGTTTTATTACAACTTGTCAGGATTCTTCTGGGAAATAATTTTGAAGGGAATCTACCAGAAGGGATTTTTAACCTTGAAAAGCTTCAGAGATTGTATATGCAATCACACTCTTCTTCATAATTTTCATTTTGAAGAAACAATTAAAGATTTCTATTCTAAGATGTGTTTCAATGGTTTCAGGTGGGTTAGTGGCCTAAGGAATCCTGGTTTTGCTTTCCCAAAGCAAGAAAATTTGACCACCAAGTTATATTCCTTGTAAGTGCTTGTACCTATATCTATATACTATATACATTAATTCATCCCAAATATATCAAATTATTATTTATTTGATGCGTTTGGATCGGGATTAAAAAAAGTTAAATTTTATTCTTATAATACTTTAACCTTTTTAATTTTATTTGATAAATTTTTAGATATCAAGATTAATGTTTAACCCTCTTAACAATTAGACGATAAAAGGGATTAAGTGTTACTCCTGTAATACTTTAACTATTTTTAACCTTATTTAGTAAACTTTTAGATATCAAGATTAATGTTTATCTCCTTAACAATTATTCCTACTTAAATTTTAATGATCATTAACCTATGAGAGATTAAGGTAAAAACGTGTAATAAAAATGCGCAAAAAAAATGCTCGATTGTTTATTAGAAAAAAAAAAGGAAAAGTTTTTTTATTTTTTATTTTTTTATGGAATTGATTTATTTTTTTATTCTTAATTTGGATTTCATTTATATAATTGTTTAACTGAAAATTTGCTTTTTTAATTTTGTTTAATTGTAAATTATGATTAATTGCAGGTTTATTATTATTTTTTTTATAGTATTGTTTTATTCATTAAAATATGATAGGTTTTTTTCTAAAAAAATATATATAATTTGTTTTTAGTTAGTAAAAAAATTATGAAAATGTCTTTTTTTTTTTAAATTAAGTTTTTTCATTAAAAAATTTTTAATGTTTTATTCAAAACTTAGTTAATTATCTTAATAGCTTATCCATTATTGTTAATTTATCAAACAAAATTAACAATTTAACAATTACATATATAACTATTACTCTTATAATTATTACACTCTTCCTAATTTCCATTTTGAAGAAAAAATTAAAGATTTCTATTCTCAGAATGTGTTTCAATGGTTTCAGGCGGGTTAGTGGCCTAAGGAATCCTGGTTTTGCTTTCCCAAAGCAAGAAAATTTGACCACCAAGTTATATTCCTTGTAAGTGCTTCTACACATATCTATATACTATATACATTAACTCATCCCAAATATATCAAATTATTATTTATAGAATTAATTATTATTTAATCATTTAAGTTTTACCTAATTCACAAGTCAATATCTCTATTTTAAAAATTAAATTAATAGGCATCTAATATTTCATTTGATTAATCATTTAGTCTTTACATGTTAAATTTTCTATTAATCAAAGATAAATGAATTAATATTTAGTCATTGGACATTACAATAAATAGTAGAATTGACAACAAAACTTTTAGCTGCAGCAAGTCAATTTTGTTACTAAAAATATAATAATAATATGAAAAGTTATTGCCAAATACTAATATATAAATAAATATTTTTTGTATGTTAAGGAGATAAATTATATATTAGTGAGAGTTGACACTTATATATATTATATGTTTTTTTTTTGTATGTTAGACAATTGTAAATTATATAAATTTTGCACAAAAAATATTCTCTTAATAATTTATTTTGGTAACAAACTAATTTTTGTTGTAAAAAAACTATCACCTTCAACTTTTTAGCAGTACGGTGCAGTGAATTATTTTTGTTGTCATAAATTTATAGTAACAATTTTGATATTTTTAGCAACAAAATGATTATATGTCATAGCCCAACTACACAACTGTGACAATTTTAGGATATGGGTAGGTATAAAGTCACCAAAAACCCATAGAATTCATATTTGCTGTGAATATAATACAGTATCATGCAACATTTACTAATTACATATCTTATACAATGCTCTTTTTACACCCATGGAGCCTACTAAACATAACTTTATATTATCATATACATATACACATATATTAAATGGAATTTTACTTTAATAAGAAAATTCTCAAATAAAGAATGATACTTGAGGAATCACTTGCTCATTATGATGTTTTCCTTAAAATCATTTAACAACAACTAATGAGATAACTCAGTAAGTAAAAAATATACTATCATACTTGTGAGGTTAGGTGATTTAAAACTAACTCATAAGGATGACTCTCGTTTACTTATAGTGTCACATCCCACTTTTTGGGATATGACGGTCTTAGGGTATGGGTAAACCTAAAACTCTCGAAAATCCGTAGAACCCAACTACATTGGAAACCAGTATAATCTCGACAGTATACCGGCAGTACATACCACTTTCCCAGGGTACGAAACCTGCAAATAAATTACACTTCTAATAATTTTCCTCCTTTATATCCCCAACTTCACAGTCAATACAAATCCTCTCAATATTTTTCTCATATAAACTGATTTATTTTCAAGGTCAATCTCATACATCAATAATTGACTACATTTTTATACAAATTAGTTATATTAAATTATCCACTAGCATCATTATATATACTAAATAATTTACACCACTAAATT
>CATKHJ010586633.1:0-15667 GCA_949750685.1 Vernicia montana | reverse complement strand
GCAGAAGGCGGTAATGCTCAAAGAGAAAATGTTCAAGGCCAAAACGCTCAAGGTGGTAATGCTCAAGGAGGTAATGCTCAAGGGGATAATGCTCAAGAAGGAAATGCACAAGGCGGTAATGCTCAAGGCGGTAATGCTCAAGGCGGTATTGCTCAAGGTGGTAATGCTCAAGGCGGTAATACCCAAGGCGGTAATACCCAAAGTGATAATGCTCAAGGAGAAAATGTTCAAGGCGAAAATGCTCAAGGTGGTAATGCTCAAGGAGAAAATGTTCAAGGTGAAAATGCTCAAAGAGGAAATGCACAAGGCGGTAATGCTCAAGGAGGAAATGTTGAAGGAGATAATGCTCAAGGTGGTAATGCTCAAGGCGATAATACCCAAGGTGGTAATGCTCAAGGAGAAAATGTTCAAGGCAAAAACGCTCAAGGTGGTAATGCTGGAGGAGGAAATGCTGGAGGAGGTAATGCTCAAGGTGGTAATGCTCAAGGAGAAAATGTTCAAGGTGAAAATGCTCAAGGAGAAAATGTTCAAGGTGAAAATACTCAAGGAGAAAATGCACAAGGAGGTAATGCTCAAGGAGGAAATACTCAAGGTGGTAATGCTCAAGGCGGTAATGCACAAGGCGATAATGCTCAAGGAGAAAATATTCAAGGCCAAAACGCTCAAGGTGGTAATGCTCAAGGAGGTAATGCTCAAGGGGGTAATGCTCAAGGAGAAAATGCACAAGAAGGAAATGCACAAGGTGGTAATGCTCAAGGAGGTAATGCTCAAGGTGGTAATGCTCAAGGTGGTAATATCCAAGGTGGTAATGCTCAAGGAGAAAATGTTCAAGGCGAAAACGCTCAAGGTGGTGGTAATGCTCAAGGCGGTAATACCCAAGGTGGTAATGCAGAAGGCGGTAATGCTCAAGGAGAAAATGTTCAAGGCCAAAACGCTCAAGGTGGTAATGCTCAAGGGGGTAATGCTCAAGGAGAAAATGCACAAGGAGGAAATGCACAAGGTGGTAATGCTCAAGGAGGTATTGCTCAAGGTGGTAATACTCAAGGAGAAAATGTTCAAGGCGAAAACGGTCAAGGTGGCAATGCTCAAGGAGAAAATGCTCAAGGAGGAAATGCACAAGGAGGTAATGCTGAAGGAGGTAATGCTCAAGGTGGTAATGCTCAAGGCGGTAATACCCAAGGTGGTAATGCAGAAGGCGGTAATGCTCAAGGAGAAAATGTTCAAGGCCAAAACGCTCAAGGTGGTAATGCTCAAGGAGGAAATGCTCAAGGCGGTAATACCCAAGGTGGTAATGCTCAAGGAGAAAATGTTCAAGGCAAAAATACTCAAAGTGGTAATGCTCAAGGAGGAAATGCTGAAGGAGGTATTGCTCAAGGTAATAATGCTCAAGTAGAAAATATTCAAGGTGAAAACGCTCAAGGTGGAAATGCACAAGGCGACAATGCCCTAGGTGGAATATACATTAATTGTATACATCAACCAGAATGCCCTTGGAGACAAATATACATTATTAAGCCAAAAACATCTGGGTCAAACTCGATTATTTATCAGATTACTATTATATAAGATTCCTATGGTTTACATCGTTTCACTGGAGTCCAAATTATCTCTATTGTAAGGATGAATAATTTATATTAGCTTTTTATTATTTCTTGTGTCAAAGAAGGTGAAGATAAGAGCTTTAATGCTCACTTTGTAATCTTCACAAATAAGAGTTTTAATATTCTCGTGTACTTTCTAGTGTTCCCTTTGTACTTTTCTCAAATTTATTGAATGCAATAATTTCTTTTTGTGCTTGTTACTTATTAAATACAAATATTAATGAGCAGTATGATATATTTTTTTATTAGTTTACTTTATTGATTCATTAAATATTTTTAGCTTCTTAATTAAGTCGATAATTAGAGATTTTTGGGTGAAACTATTCTTATGGTGAATCTAAATAAGAAAATGTGGAACCCATAAATATTTTTGTATAATTCATAATAGATCATATTTATTTAAGAATCCCATCATAACACTATTTAGATCACTATAGGATTAAATATTAAGAACTACATTTTTTTTTATATACTTTTAAAGCTAATTTTTTTTTAAAAAAAAAAGAAAATTTAGAATGCATTTGAGTCCCTTTAACCAATTAGGTTGGACAAAATAATGGTTCCAAATTGGAATACTAAACTACTGTCAAATTATTAATTAAAATTTTAATAATAATAATAATATCATTATTATGTGGTAGTTAATATTTTATTGATTGAAGACACCAAACCATACGTAAATATTATTCCCGAGTCAAATTCACCTTAAAGATCGACCTCAACCAAAGTCAAAATAAGATGGGTCCGATAATAAATTTTTCATACTCAAACTTAATATTTTAGATCAATGAGCCATTGATTTAGTAATATCGATTCTCTCTCTGCTTGGATTGAGATATTTGAATGCAAGGATCGACTTCTTGGAATTTAGACTGAAGGTGTCTTTATGCTCGTTATATTCTGAGTTTACTTGTCCTAATTCTAGATATGAAATGCAAATGCATGGTAATGAATGACAAAATCTAGGCAGCAAAAAGAAGTTTACAGTTTGTTGTGTCCCTTTCTGAAGCAAACTTAATTAATTAGGATCTGTCCATTTAGAGGTAAAACTATTATATATTTTATTGTTATATTTAATTTCAAAAGAAAATTTTTTGAAAAACTGACATAGACTAGTTTAATTATAATCTTTATATATAAGTTTCAATTACATATAATATCTTTGTCCTGAAACCATGACTATGTACATAGTCCTATGCAGTGGCTGATCCTAGGGGGTGGGAGGCGGTGGTCGCCCCCAACATTTTTTAAAATTCTTACTAAGTAGTATTTACTATTAAAAGAATATTAACATTTATCATTATTTGCCCCACGCAAACTTTTTTTTTTTTTTATAATAATCTCTATAAATAAAAAAATCTTTTAGTTAGAAATTAAAATCTTTAATTGTATTGGTGAAATTCTAATTAAATAAATTTTAAGAGATTCAAATAATTAGTTAGCCCATTTATAATTTAAACTCATTTGTTAATAATTGAAAAAAAAAAAATCTTATTAATTAGTATTAGTTTGAAAGAAATGTATCATCTATATATATCAAAAGAAATAAAAAGAAAATTCAACTAAAAGGGATTTGTAACCGATTAAAATTCTAAAGTAACAATTTAAAAGAAAATAAAAGAATGTCACCGTGCATGATATAAATTTTAAGAGATAAAAATAATTACTCAGTAATTATTTGTAATTATATGTATTATAATTGTACCAATTTTTTAAAAAAAGATTTACAATATACATCTTGTATTTTTTTTGTTATACATATCATTAAATATGTCACGACCCAACTTTTGAGCCGCGACGGTCATAGAGCATGAGTAGCCATAAGGGCACCAACCACCCGTAAAACCCATGAGCACTAACAAACAACCTTTACACTGGCAGCATAACAATTGGAACTATAGTACTAACTCCAAGATCACAACCTGTAAGACAAAATAACACTTCAAATACCACCTTATATGCTCACTACATGTCAACCAATAACACAATTTCACATGCTCAATCTCATAGTTAAAATAAGAATACATAAGAATTTAACATATTTCCTTTATAGTACTCATATCTTTAAAACCCATTTATTTTCATAATCATATTAAATTTATTACTACATATTTATATAAACATCACAAAACTAAATATACCAACTTTACACCCATGGAGCTCTAGAATGAGTTTTGAAAAGTAAAAATATATAGATATGACAAAATAAATCTATTACATTGACCACTGAGTCTCAAGTGATGAAGAAGAACTTGAGGAGTCAACTCTAAATATCCTACTGCTCTCCTGAAAAAAATTAATTAACAACTGGTGAGACGAGCTCAGTGAGTGAAGAATATACTACCATACTTGCGAGGCTCGGTATTCAAAGTCAGCTCACAAGAACGGTAGTCATAAATTAACATAAGTGTACAATAAGGTATTTATCAAGTAACAAATGGTATTCGTAATAAGGAAATTAAATATTAATTTAGAACAGAAATCAACTCGTGATCTCGTGATATTGCTTGTGATAAACTTGTGATATTACTCGTGATATTACTCATGATAGTATGAGACGGGCCAGGTCCCATGACTAGGACATTTTACTCTTCCTAGTTAGAGTTCATATATTTTACCCTATCAGTAGGTACAATGTGCACATAG
Source organism: Vernicia montana (assembly GCA_949750685.1). NCBI lineage: Eukaryota > Viridiplantae > Streptophyta > Magnoliopsida > Malpighiales > Euphorbiaceae > Vernicia > Vernicia montana. The sequence continues at coordinate 11,420 of CATKHJ010586633.1, read as the reverse complement.
TCTGATGTCTTACCCTACATCAGTGGAGAGGATTTCTGTTCATAACTCGTGGTAACTCGTAATCAGATAATACTCATACGGTTCAAAGAATAAATAGTAATAACAATGAAAAATTAAGGTTCTAGTTATCTAATGGTTAAGTGATAGTATTACAAATAACCAGTAGAACAAATTATAGGGTTCTCATGATTCATAAATATTCATGGTAGTTTGAATATGAATATAGGATTAAATACACAAGTATAATAGTATATTTTTGACTCACTTAGATCCTACGTACTTTTTTACACTTTACTTCTTGAATTCCCTTTCTTGATCACTTTCCGGAACTACATAACATTCATTCACAAAAATTACTCATTTAATTACTCAACCCCATTATTAAGTTAAGAACTTATTCAAATTTGATCTTAAATTAACAATAGCCTAATTAGGTTTTTCTTGACCTTACTGTACTTTTATTACAATAATTTTAATTATGCTTATCCAAATGGTTAAATTCTTTCTTTAACTAATACTAGACACCATAGGCTCCAACATATCCAAAATTTAGCTCAATTATTGCACCACACAATTTATAGTGAATTTTCAAATTCTATCCTCTTTCTTGCGGGGGCAGACTAACCTTTCTTCATTCATTTGGTTATATCTCATTCCTTGAAAACCCAATTGAAAATTTCTTTTACAAACACTTTATAAACATATATATTAACATTTCTTATGTTTTTTGTTAAGTCTAATTCTGCCTCTAAAGTCCCCAATTAAGTTAATTAATTTCGGACTACCAAATACCAGGACTACCTGAGCAGTATGGTTTTAGCTATCTATTTACCATATCAAATCATATTATTTTGACTTGAAATTTTTATGAAACCTAGGTGACTTGTATATGGATCTTCACACAAAAATTCGTGAAAAACCAAAATAATTTACCTCCTCAATTAAATAAATCACAGTAGCATTTTTAATTATAATCTAGCTTGATCCGTTTTTTGGCAGCCTAAACTCTTTACTCAGTTTACTATAGTAAAAGACTTCCAAATGACTTGAAATTTTTATGGTATATATAAGATATATAAATAAACAATTTTTATTTTTACACTTTTACTAATTCCTTCTTTAAGGCTTTGAAATAATTGGTGTAAGTTATGCTCTCTATACCTCTTCTCATACCAAAGTCCTAATTGAACCCTAATCAATTTTCTTGTTAATTTTGAATCCATCAAAGCATTTTAACTTCAATTCAATCATTAAAACATCTAGATGAACTTATTTAATACTAATAATAAAAAAAATAAATTAATTTATTCCATCTTCCTTTAGCATGGCCGAAAATTACAACCCAAAAAAATAAATAAAAATACTACTTGAAACTAATTAGAAAAGTAAGAACTAAACTCACCTTTGAGCTTAGATCAATTTCCTTCTTGGTAATTATATGGCTGGCTAATTCTTCTAGGTGTGTAAGAAACTCTTTAACTTGAGAGAACATGGAGAGGAAGAAGAAAACTTGAAGAACTTTGAGTATGAAATGAGTTTGGCGAGAAGGCTTTATCTTTTAAGTCAAAATTCTAATTAGATGTCTTAATATGATTGATTGTTTCTTTTTTTTTTTTTCCTTTCCTTCCCATATCCGGCCATCCTTTTAATTCCTTGTTCATTTTATTATTATTTTTTTCCTTCTTACTTATCTATTCATAATTACTTATATCTTGATTACCATTCTTTCCTTCTGAACTCCAATTCCATTTTCTTGATATTTCTAATAACCTATTAACTATAACTCTTTATCTAATCAAATTTTAATCTCCTCAATGACATTAAGATCATTAATAATTAATTAGTTCTCAAATATATCTATATATACATATTAATATTTATTTAAAAATGACGTGGAGGCCTTTGCAGAAGGGTTTCTGAACCGTCTAGACAAGCAACGGGCCAAGCAAAAAAATAGTGGTCCGGGGCAGCTGTGATTTTGGGCTTTTTAAGTACTTTAGCGATGAGCGACGTCGTTTTTCGGCCAAATTCCTTCATTCGGGCCCTTAATTTTGCCCTTTTTTCATTTATGGAAACTTTTTGAAATGTTTATAACTTTTGGTAGGAATCCCGGATTTAGGCGTCGTCTGTGGCGCTTTCCTTATTTTAATCATTTTATTTTTCTGGTGTAACATTTCGAAACTGCCATTTTTGGCAGTTTCCATATTTGTACCCTGTCTAGGGTTTCGGGACCCCTATTTAAACTTCTACTTTATCTGTTTTAGGACAGAAAAGAATATTCAGAAAAATTTAAACCCTAAAACGGCTTTGCTTTTTTACTTACGCTGCGTCAAAAAATTTAATCTAAGTGAAGAAAAATCTCACTAACTCACTAAGGTTTAGGATTTCAATTTTAGGATTTTCTTCCTTTTCTTTTTCAGGCTATACTCTTATGCTTATCAATGAAATCTATTAATACAATTATTTTCACTTTAGACACTTTTCATATTACTTAGTGCATATAATCTACATAAGTCTTCCTAGCATAGTGTCGGGGTATTGCAAAACAAGTGTCATTTAATAAAATATAGATTTTTTTTTTTTAAATTATTGATCACTTATTGAAAAAAGTATTACTAGATAATTGATATAAATTCAATTATAAATAATAAAAAAAAAATAAGACAACGTGTATAATTTAAACTTTTTTTCATATACATAATGATCTTAATTTTCTTTTATTATCTAATTGGAAATATATGGATAATTTTTTTTTGGTAATTAAATATATTTAAATATTTTTAATATATAAAAGATATTTTATTATATGTATAAATAATAACATTTTGATTGAATTTTGATTAATTATTTTATAACAATATATTTTTACCCCACAAGATTAAGTGGTGTGATCCGCCACTGTACTATATATGAACACAATTTAAAAGTTAAGGACTAATTTTCAACTTTAATCCATTGAATTATTCTTTTTGGTGATCATTGAATTATTCTTTATGACCACAACCACAAGAAAAAAGAACTAACAGGTTAGGAAGATGTCCATATAGTATATATAATAACGTGTGAAATGTGATGTGGCCTTGGAACTTTAATTAGTATGATTTTTAATTAGGGATAAAATAAATTATATGTTGTTAAATATATAATGAATAAATAAAATGAAATATGTGTGGGTAATCTTACATTAATTAATGAAAAGAAAATAAATATGATGAATGATTTATAAGAAGGAAGGTAACCCAACTTAAATAATTAAGGCTATTTTGTGTTGTAAAATCCAACTTATTATAAGCTCAATATACCTTACCAACTTATTAATGAAAAAATAGTCATCAAATAAAGCGTGTTTTTCATCGAGTTGTTAGTTTTAATACTCTATCAACATGATTAGAGATTATTGGACGAAATACTTTGCAAACACGATTGGAGATTATTAAAAGAAATTCAAGTTAATTTTTTGTTTTGGTACTTTTTAATGTATGATTTTATATTTTTATTTTCAAATCAATATATATTTTTATCGATATGAATAAAAGATTTATATTTTTTCTTTTAAAAAAAAACTAAATTTTAAAATCATATTATAAGGTATTCTGCTATAACCACATGTCTTATATTATAAAAAAGTGGACTATATCATCATCCACATGAAAAATATTTATCTATTTATTTTATAAAGAAATGATGGTGTGGGTTTAAACTTGAAAAATTAAATTAAATTGGAAGATAATATACTAGTTAATTAAGTTGAGTTAATCCTTCATGTGGTTATGAGTTGTTCAATGTGTATAATTTCCACGCATGTGGTTATGTATATTTTAATTTTTAAAGAAATATATATTCTAATTATCCAAAGGAATTAATGAGGATAGCTAGCTAGTTATATAGTAGTTGATTTTAAAATATGTGACATTTATATTGTATAAATATATATAATTTATATTTTAATAAATGCCAAAACATGTGCTATTTATATTATTTTTTTTTACTTTAAAAATCAAATATAATGAATAATCGCCATGGGAATAGCCGGTCAATAAGGAGCTTAGTTCTAGGATCGACTCTCACTTATATGAGAGACTTAATAAATTTGTTGTGTATTGTTGTGTATCTAGCTATGATGGATTGTTGTACAGTTTGACATTTGATAATTAGGTGGATTTTATGGTTACTTTGTTTTAAAACAAAGTAACTTACTTTGTTTTATATAATCAATAGGATAGTGACAAATAATAAATATAATTATTATATTTAAAATATTATAATTAAGTTAACCTGTTATTACATGTTACCAACTAAAAATGAGAAATGCTAAAATAAATAATTAATTCATGATTGTATAGTAATTGCGTATATGATGGTGTGATATGTATAAGATGCGTTATGAGACTTGATCATGTAAATGGAATAGGGATTGTATAAGTGATGGGAAAGTATAATGGTTTGCATGCTAGCAAGTATAATTCATAATTTGAGGACTAACCTCTTTATGAGAAAATTCGAGGACGAATTTTTATAAGGAGGGGAGAATGTAATACCCCAACTATATATTAGCTTTCTATGTAGTAAGTATGAATGAATAATGTATGAGAGCTGCCATGCTATGAGATTGTGTGTGAATTTTTCGCGAACTAAGCCATGTGAGTTCTAAGTGTTGTAACGGATTGAATTGAAAATGCAAGGATACCGTAATACCCAAGTTCATGTATATATTGTTTAATCCTTATTATGAGTTACTAGATGTGTATCTAGTATTTTTATAAGCTATGAGTTGTATGATAAATGAATTGTGATGATTATGTGGTGTCTATTTGGAGATGAGTCTATTGGGATAAGTTATAAGTTGAATTTTGAGAATTGGAGGAGAATTCCTTGAATTAGGGCAGCAGGACATAATTCGCGCCTGTGACAAGAGAATTGCGACCGCGACATTAGACCTCGAAGCCGACCGCGAACCTTTTTGCTTGAAATTTTGCAAAATATTAAGGAAGAATCGCGATCGCGACTTGTGTGTAGCGACCGCTATATCAGAAGGAACAGTCGCGTGAACAGTGCTATATCACGACCGCAATGAGCATGTTGCGACCGCTATACGAGAATCGAGACCGCGACTGTCATATCGCGACCGCAACGTCTATTGGAGCTATAAAAAGACAGCAGCAGCCCATTTGCGAAAAATCTGATTTTTCTTCTTTTTCTCCGACCCTAACAGTCCCCAAATCCTATCAAACTCTAAATATGTTTCTCTAAGGCTAAGATTAGTCTTTTATACTCAAGATATCAAAGGATATACAAGATCTAAGGAGATTTATTCTTTATTTGGAAGATCTATGAATTTGAGGTTAAAAGGAAATTATTGAGGTAAATCTTCTAATCTTTGATTTTCAATTTAAGCTTTGTTTAATTAAAGTTTAATACCTAATTATGAGTTTAATAGATGATGTTTATAGCATTGAATGCAAGATATGAGTTTTATGGATTTAGATTCATAAAAATCCTAATATGTGTTAACCTTAGAATCAAGTTTGGGTATTTTGTAAATGGTTAAGAGATAATTGATAGTTAAGAGTAAGAATTGAGAATCTATAATTAGATTTGAGGAAAACAAGTTATAAAGCTAAGATTATATGAAATATAGTTAATATGTGAATTGGAATTTCATGTGTAGGCAAGATGAGTCAAAGAAATGATAAGTTTCATGCGTGACAATGGTGATATGAGCATTGGAAAGGAATAGCAAGAAGTGAGTAGAAAATATGCTACTATATTTGTATTTGAACCATAAAGGCTTCTAATGTCTTCTTCATTGTATGTATCACTAAGAATATAATTTATTGTATTATGAGATAATTCATATCGTTCATGAATTATGTTAGTTATGTCATTCATTCATATAAAGTTTTTGTATTTTGCTTTAGAATTATTGGGCTATATGCCATTATAAGAACAATGTGTCTATTTGACACTTATTATATGTTATATGTAAATAATTGTTCACAAGCCATGAGTAATTGAAATCCATAAGTATAAGATCCATATTGTTCATTATCAAATTCTTAATAACTCTTTCATGAGAATAGTTGGAAATCCTTAAAGGTTTACAAAGTCTAATTATATGTTTTTAAAAGTAATGAGTATGAATATATCTTATACGATATAAGTTATAAGTTCCTAAAATGATAAGTACAAATATATGTGTATGTGAATGTACCCATTTCTAAAAGTATCATGACCATGAGAATGTACTACCAGTTGAAAGATATTGAAATGACCATGAGACTATATGAATCCCATAAACATTGATATTACTTTCATAAACTATATGAGCCATTTGAGTCATGAGTACCATTTATTCCTTCTATGTGAACCAAAAGATATGCGCAAGAGATATTGTATATGATATGTATGTGAACTGTGTACACAGGTATGGGAGTACGCTTACATGAGAGCCTCTATTTTGGATTATGCCAAAATACGTGCATTTGCCCTAATTATAAGGGAGCTTTATGCTTCGGACATGCCACAAGTGCCTCTGTCCCAACCATGAGTTATGCGAGCATATTCGTAAGAAAACCTCTGCTTCGGGTATGCTATAATGCTTCTACCCCAATATATGTGATGATCTTTATTGAACTCTATTGATAAGCCATGAGTTATGAGTCTTTTGTTTCATTGAAACCAATCCAATTGATTGAAAAACCCATGAATATGTAACCTTATTTGCCAATGAGAAATACAGTGATATATAAGCCAATTGATCCTTTAATAAGATAGCCATGTAAAAACTAATTTCTAAAACTAATCACCTATGTGTCATCGACTTTGACATTATGGCATATAAATATACATGTTATCTAATGTTATATGAGTTAGTGTATACAAAACCCCTTTTGTATACATATGAGTACGTCATTTATGTTATGTTTCCTTAATACAAAACTTAAAGTATATGATATTTTTAAATCTAATATTTGATTATGAGATTTCCTACCTATATAAATATTTCCAAAAATATAAGTGTATAAGTTACTAAAACTTCAAGTCCTCTATATATGACGTATATTAATTTCTATTTCAAACTTTTATGCAAATTCAAGTATGTTTATTCCAAAACCTTATGAGATTAAAGGATTCGATAATTCCAAAAGTACTTCATTGTTTCCCAAATATATATATATATATATATATATATATATATATACCAAGTCTACCTATATGAACTATTGTTCTAAAGATCAATTGTACAAGATCCCTAATCCAAAGTATAAGAAAATATGCCTATGTGATTATAAGATCCAAACGCCCATAAGTTGAAAGTTTGCAAAGAAATCATGTGTACTTAAGTGGATGCCTCCATATATATATATGAGTCCAAATTCCAAAGATTGATTATAAATCTTTGAACACTAAAGTTCATTGTTATTTTAATTCTTATATCCTTCATTTCATGAATATAAGTATATGAGCCAAGTGATAAGTAAACATGAGCCATCCTTGTGAGCTAGCCTTGATATACCTTGCCTCACAAGTATGGTAGCATATTCTTTACTCACTACTTTATCTCATTAGTGATTCTATTTTTCCAAGAAAGCAGCATAGTGAGCAAGTGGTTCCTCATGCATCAGTTTTCACTTGAGGATTTTCTTATTAAAGTAAAGTTCCATTTGATATATCTGTACGTGTATATGTTAAAGTTATTTTAGCAGCTTCATGGGTATAAAAGAGTATTGTAATTGTTGTGTATGTAATAAGAGTTATATGGATAGAGTATGTGTATGAGTTAAGTGATAAATATTATTACGCTATTGATGAGTATGTGATGAACATGTGAAAATATGTTCTGATATTGGGATATGATATGTGATTATATGATGAGGTAATTATGGTTTAATTTCTTGATACAGTATTGGATTATAGAGTATATATGTGTTATACGGGTTTTCAGTGACCTTATGCCTACCCATGCCCTAGGACCGTCGCGACTCATAAGTCAGGTCGTGACAAAGGAGGTATAAGAGCAAAGATTAAAGTCTAGAATAGACTATATGTGGCTAAGTGAGTCATAGGTTATATGTAACACCAAGGAGCTTAGGAATGTCTTTTCATGTCAATTGATGTTATTCCTTATGATAGATCTGCGATGTCATATGTGTTGATTCCTCTTATATGTGTGGTTGTTTTATAAATGCCGCCTAGGAATCGATGTCATATGAGAGTAGGAGATGAGCATGTACCCTAAGAGGATATGGATACTATGAGACAAGAGATGAGGGAGTTATGGGAAGAAAACTGACTCCTTAGAGAGAGGATGATGAGAGAGAGGCAACAGGATCTGCCTCCCCCACATGTGCTTGCATCTAGACATGTAGTAAGAAGAATGTTAGATGATGAGGGAGTTTCCATCTATGATTTTAGGAAGTTGAGACCACCAGAGTTCATTGGTGAGGAAGGTGAAGAACCACAAGAATTTCTTGAAAGAATGGACAAGTTGGTCCGAAGATTACCCTGTTCAGATGCTAAAGTGATAGAACTAGTGGGAGTTCAGTTGAATAGTTATGTAGGAGATTGGTTTCGGGAAAAAGTGGAAGATAGATTATACGGAGAAAATCCTCCTACTTGGGAAGTGTTTAAGCAAGAGTTAATGGATGAATTCTTGGCTGAGGGTGAAAAAGAGAATAGAAGAGTTCAATTTGAAAAGTTAAGGCAAAAAGATATGACTGTGACTGAGTATGCTAAGGAATTTAATAGATTGAGCAAGTATGCACAAGAGATTATTCCAACTGAAGTAGTAAGGATTAACAGGTTCAAGAGAGGATTAATACTCCCATTGTATAATGCTCTGTGTGCTACAGAGTTTATTTCTCTATCAAAATTGATAGATAAAGCTAAACAATTAGAGGCAAGATATGAGGAAGAAAGAGCATATGAGGATCAAGAACTAAAGAAGAAGTCTAAAGGTCAGAGTAGTCAAAGTAAGAAAGGGGAAAGTAGCTCACAAGTGAGGACATATGGGAATGTGGCTTTAATTATGAGTCAGAATTGACCTTGAGAGGAAGGTCAAACTCAAGATCGGACAAAGAATACTACAATAAATACTACTTCAAGAGTTATGAGTACATCTAGTTTGGTGCAACATCGATATGAGTATCCTACATGTTCTGCTTGTAATAAAAAGCATGAAGGGATGTAGATTTGCAACGAGGGCATGTTTAAGATATGGTAAGCCTGGTCATTTCATCAAGGATTACCCTCGAGGAAGAGAGTTCTAAAAGATTCCAAAGACCATAATGAGTTCATATGACATTATGGATATTTAGCATGTAAAGACATATGTGGATGTAATAAGATTGTATCATATTAAAGTTTGTATTAACTAATGGGACTTAGATGTGTAATGATTAATAAAAGTGTAATGAACATGATATATATATGTGACTATAAGGAGTATGAATGACAATGAGTAGTTAATTCATGATCGTATAATAATTGAGTATATGTTGATGTGATATGTATAAGATGTGTTATGAGACTTGATCATGTAAATGGAATAGGGATTGTATAAGTGATGGGAAAGTATAATGGTTTGCATGCTAGCAAGTATAATTCATGATTTAAGGACTAACCTCTTTATGAGAAAATTCGAGGATGAATTTTTATAAAGAGGGGAGAATGTAATACCCCAACTATATGTTAACCTTCTATGTAGTATGTAAGAATGAATAATATATGAGAGTTGCCATGCTATGAGATTGTGTGTGAATTTTTCTCGAACTAAGCCAAGTAAGTTCCAAGTGTTATATAGGATTGAATTGGAAAATGCAAGGATACCGTAATACCTAAGTTCATGTGTATATTGTTTAATCCTTATTATAAGTTACTAGATGTGTATCTAGTATTTTTATGAGCTATAAGTTGTATGATAAGTGAATTGTGATGATTATGTGGTGTTTATTGGAGATGAGTCTATTGGGATGAGTTATAAGTTAAATTTTGAGAATTAGAGGAGAATTCCTTAAAGTGGGACTGCAGGACATGATTCGCGCCAGCAACAAGGAAGTAGCGACCGCGAAAAGTGAGTTGCGACAACAACCTTAGACGCGTAGCCGGCCGCAAACTCTTCTGTCTGATTTTTGAGTTTTGGTTGAAAGATAATCGAGACCGAGACCTGTGTGTAGCGATCGCGATATCAGAAGGAACAGTCACGTGAACAGTGCTATATCGCGACTGCAATGAGCATGTTACTACCGCTACATGAGAATTGCGACCGCGACTGTCATATCGCCTTCGCAACGTCCATCGGGGTTATAAAAAGACAGCAGTAGCCCATTTGCAAAAAATCTGATTTCTTCTTCCTTTTCTCCGACCCAAATAGCCCTCAAACCTTATCAAACTCTATATATGTTTCTCTAAGGCTAAAATTATTCTTTTATACTTAAGATATCAAAGGATATACAAGATCTAAGGAGATTTCTTCTTGATTTGGAAGATTTATGGATATGGAGTAAAAAGGAAATCTTTGAGGTAAATCTTCTAATCTTTGATTTTCCATATGGGCTTTGTTTAATTATGGTTTAATACTTAATTATGAGTATAATAGATGGTGTTTATAGCATTCATTGCGAGATATGAGTTTTATTGATCTAGATTCATAGAAACCCTAATATGTGTAAACCCTAGAATCAAGTTGGGTATTTTGTTAATGGTTAAGACATAATTGTAAGATTAAGAGTAAGAATTGAGAATCTATGGTGGGAATTAAAGAAACCAAGTTATAAGATTAAGGTTATATGAAGAAGTAGTTAATGTGTGAATTGGAATTTCATGTGTAGGCAAGATGAGTCAAGGAAATGATGAGCTATATGCATGAAAATGGTGATATGATCATTGGAAAGGAATAGCAAGAGGTGAGTAGAAAATATACTACTATATTTGTATTTGAAACATAAAGGCTTCTAATGCCTTCTTCATTGTATGTGCCACCAAGAAAATAATTTCTTGTATTATGAGATAATTCATATCATTCATGAATTATGTTAGTTATGTCATTCATTCATGTGAAGCTTTTGTATTTTGCTTCAGAATTATTGGGCTATATGCCATTATGAGAACAATGTGTCCATTTGACACTTGTTATATGTTATATGTAAATAATTGTTCACAAGCCATGAGTAATTGAAATCCATAAGTATAAGATCAATATTATTCATTATCAAATTCTTAATAACTCTTCCATGAGAATAGTTGGAAATCCTTAAAGGGTTACAAAGTCTAATAATATTTTTCCAAAAGTAATGAGTATGAATATATCTTATATGATATAAGTTATAAGTTCCTAAAATGATAAGTATAAATATATGTGTATGTGAATGTACCCATTTCTAAAAGTATCGTGACCATGAGAATGTACTACCAGTTGAAAG
>CATKHJ010586549.1:0-10773 GCA_949750685.1 Vernicia montana | reverse complement strand
AAAAATGTTGCTCCACATGCAAATGTGATGTTAAAACTAGTATCTTGTAAATGATGATAATTACACTATTATTAGCATCAAATTGATTAAATATAAAATTTATGTTCATTACTTTTTTCACATAATAAAATTGAAAGATTAGACGAATTATTATATCAAACAAAATTTTGATAAATTAATAAAAATATAAATGATTAATACTAAATATAAATATATTTTTTAAAAGAATAAAATAAAATAAAAGAATAAAAATATAAATAAAACATAAAAGAAAAAAAAATTCTAAATTTGTAAAATATAACTGTCAGCAAAAAGGTGGAGACCAGTGGTGAGTGTGAGGAAAAAAAAATTAAAAAAAAAAAGAAGCTGAAAATGTGTACGCATAAACTTGGTTCCATCATATATGGTGAACCAAAATCCACCGTTTAACAATTTATTCTCAACGGTTGCAATTAGAAAGAACTAGTTTAATAACCCACGTGTTGCATAAGCTGTATATATTAATTTTTTTAAAAAATTAATAACTTGATTATAAAAGACTAAATAAATTAGATAATAAAAAAAATTAGGAAAGAAAATATAGTAAAGAAAAAAGTAATTTTTTATAGTAAATTTTTTTTTTTTGTCTATTTAATACTTAAAAAAATAAATATAAATATTTATTAAAAAAAATTAACTCAATTAATTGAAAAGACAAATTTATTAATTTAGAGTTAATTTTTTTTTCTTAATTTGATCTTAATTATTGCTCACAGTAACACCATCCTAAAAATATTAATATACAAATGCGGACACTCGCAATAAATAAATAATTAAACAGCCCATTGGAAAGTGGAAAGCTTTTGTGACTCGTATACGCGCTTCTAGGCATCCCGTTGGCCTGATCTCTAGCATTTTTTATTTTTTATTTTTAAATCCGATCAATTAGGGTAATTTCACTAAGTTTGTGTTAATTGATTTTTTTTTTCCAAGCGAGTTGTGCACCCTGATTGTAAGTCCGACAATGCACTCTTAACAGTCCCTTTACAGATATTTTCTCTTTTATTTTAAAACAAAAATTAATTTCTAATACTCTGATAAAAAAATATATATATAATTGCTAATACAAAATTAATAGTATAAAAATAAAATAAAAAATGACACGTTTTCATTTAATTTTTCAAAAAATATTTTTGTTTAACTTTACATGTGTAGAAACATAATAGATTTTAATTAATAGTACAATTTTCATATAGATAATTGATTAAAGTTCAAGTCATTTATCTCCTGCGATGATTCTCTCTTACGATAATTATATTGATGGTATCTAAATTTTCTTTATCAATCAAGTGTCTAAACCAACAATTTTTTTTATTTTTTTTTAGAAAGAAGCTAGGGAGAATCCGAAAACAAACAAATTACAATATAACTTCGATAAATTAATAATGTTAGAATCGGTCAAAACCTATTAATTTATAAAGTTATTAAATAATCGATAAATTAATCATTTATTAATTTATAAAGTACATTTATATACATTGTACATATTATATATTTAATATTATACTTATTTATTGATTAAATAAATTTATACTAATTTATATTTGTTAATGAAATTTTCTATAAAGATTCAACTAATCTAATTAATTATGTTTATTAATAAACTACAAATACATTAAATTATGCAAAAAAATTAAATTCATTATACATACTATCTATTTAATTAAATAAAATTTATCATAATTGTGTATTCATGAATAAAATATATTCAATATATTAGATTAAAAATAAATTCTATTTAAACAAACACAAACTCTTTTTGTATTTTCTAACACATTACTAAGACATTTACAATAGTTTTTCATTTGAAAGATATTCAAAAATCAATTATGACAGATGAAATGCGCAAAAAATTGTGTGAGTATAGCAAAATAACTCAAGATTTGAATTTTAAGAAAAAAAAAGTAACAATAGAGTCATATTTCAAGAAAATATAATAGTGAAATTATATGTGTAAAGAAATTATATTTGTAATTTTCAGCATATTATTAATTTATGATATGTATGAGATTATATACTTATATAGAATTTTTTAAAAAAATTATTATCTTATTAATTTATCAAAATTATTAATTTATTCCATTGATCCAAGTCAGGACCGGAGAAATTTATTATATTAGAGAGATTATTAATTAATCGTGTATTAATTTATAGAGGTTATACTGTAATTTTGTTTAAAGGTGACACCTAAAGCATCACCAAGTAACATCAAAGAAAACCCCTCAGGCTGTTGGTAAAAGAATTCAGTCTCCATTCCTCCATTAAAGGCTTGTCCTGTTAACTAATATGCACGTTCGTTAGCTTTTCTTAGCACCAATTTTGTTAAAACCGGACCGATGGCTGAATTGGTTTTTTGTCGGTTCGCAGTCTGATCGGTCCAACTTAATCGATCTGTTTTTTTTAATTTTTTTTAAATTTTATTAAATTTAAAACGGCCTAATATTAGGTAAAGGCCGGTTCAACCGATTCAACGGTTTTTCTAGTTCCAACCGATTTTTTTTCAATTCACAGATTATCTAATTTTTTGTAACTTAAAAATCGAACCAATGACCAATTTCCAGTTTAACCTGTTCGATCGGCCTATCCGGTTCGATTTTAACAATACTGCTTAGCACATGTCTCAACAATGTTTTTCAGTCAAGTGCATTTTCATTAAAATGTCTTGCTGAAAAATTAAAATAGATCATTTTTACTCAATAAATATGATATTATACTTAAATATTCACTCCATTTATCTCACTTACCTTTTTTTTTTTTCACTTTTTATTGTCTTTTATCTCTTATTTCTTAAAAAACTCATAAAATGTTCCTATAACTTTACTTTATATATTTTTAAAGAAAATCTCAACAAAAATAAGAGAAATTGTAATAAAAAAAGAAAATGGAAAATTAAGAGATATGATTGAAGTAAAAAGTTTATGTAACATAAAATATTTTGGCGAGAAATTTCAGTCACCTAAATCTAATTAAAAAAAAAAAGTATCAATTCAGACAGTTCAGATACTTATTGATAAAAAATAAAGTTTAGATATTGAAAAAACTATGTTCAGACAATAATTTTATAATTATCCTTACTTTTTCTTTTATTAATTAAAAAAATTATAAAGGAGGAATTTTTTTAATGAGAACATTTTTTTCTTTTTAAACTTTTGTCTGAATGATAAGGTATAACTTAAGGTATAAATTCTGAGATTCTACACCTAAAAAATTTTAATAAATAAATTTGGTTAGGGCCAGGGGCATTGGCCCCTTGATTTTGTTGGTCATCAAGGGCATTTGCCCCTTGATTTTGTTGGTCATCAGGATAGCCTTTGTTTCGCATGCTAGGATTGAACAAGATTGAACAAATTTAATTTATTTAGTGTTTGACCTGTTTTTATACATGAATAAAACTGCATAAAAAATAAATTTAATTTATCTAGTGTTTAATGTGTTTTTATACATGGATTGGACTGGACAAAAATCATTTTTTGTCTAATTCCATCTTTTTTTTTCATTCATTTCATTTTATGGAGGACTTACTCTTGTCCAGTTCTTATAACTCAATTAATAAAAAATTTATTTTTGAATTACCCTCGAAAATATAATTTTATTTTATATGAAAATTTAATATTTTATTTCTTATTTTCCTATGACTCAATTAATACAAAATTTATTTCCGAATTACCGTCAATAAACATATATAATTTTATTTTGTTTGAAAATTTAATATTTTATTTCTTTTTTCCATAGGTCTCAATTAATAATTTTTTTTCCCGAATTACCCTCAATACCTCAATAAACATAATTTTATTTTATTTGAAAATTTAATATTTTATTTATTTTTTCCCTAGGTCTCAATAAATAAAAAATTTATTCCCGAATTATAGTCAATACATCAATAAACATAATTTTATTTTGTTTGAAAATTTTATTTTTTTTTCTTAGGTCTCAATTAATAAAAAATTAATTTCCGAATTACCCTCAATAAATATAAATTTATTTTGTTTGAAAATTTAATATTTTATTTCTTTTTCTTTAGAACTCAATTAATAAAAAATTTATTTCCAAGTTAACCTCAATAAAAATAATTTTATTTTGTTTAAAATTGAATATTTTATTTCTTTTTTTAGGACTCAATTAATAAAAAAGTTATTCCCGAATTACCCTCAATAAACATAATTTCTCATATTTGAAAAATATGAAAAATAAATTTCTCAATAAACATGAGAAATTTTTAAAAATTGTTATAATTAAATTTTGTGTAATTACTTATAAAATAATTTTATTTTGTTTGAAAATTTAATATTTTATTTCTTTTTCCTATATAGATTTGTTGTGTTCATAATTACATTTCAACAAAATACATAACTAGATAAGAGTATTGAGTTCATTTTAACATAATATTCGGTCTTGAGCCATGATAACCAAATATAGAACAAGATAAAATTATAGTCTAGTCCCCGGTTGCACCAAACACAAAACAAAATAAATATTTATTCATTATTATTCTGTCTTATCTTATCTTATCTTATCCTGTTCCATATTGCCTTTTCAAGCAACCAAACACAGCGGAAGGGCATTTGCCTAACATTTTCCTATTTCGATACTTATATAAGCCTACAAATATGGGAAACAAAGAATAAAGATTAATCATTGAAGCTAGTAAACAAAACCCAAAGCTCCAAAGCTCCATCTCTCACACAATCTCTCCCATTCTCATAATAATTAAGGTTTCTAATCTAATTTATTAGAAATGGATTCCAAGATTATTGTACCCAGATGGAAACCAAATCCAAGCCCAACAAGATCAAACAGGCCTATAACAACAGCAGGAGTAGTACTTGAAGATCATGAGTTATTAGAAGCACAAAGCATAGCTTCATCAGAGGATATTACTGAAGACAATAAATCTCTTAAGGAATCAATTTTCTCATTTAACTCTGCCTTCGCTTCTTCAGCTACATCTCTAAAGATTGAGATGGAACCAGTAGTAGTTGATCATCAAGATTTAACATCTAAAGGCATTTTTTTGACATGGAAAGATTTGTGGGTTACAGTGGCTGATCGGAAAATTGGCCGCCGGCCAATCTTAGAAGGGCTAACTGGCTATGCTGAACCTGGAAAGGTGTTAGCTATAATGGGTCCTTCAGGCTGTGGCAAGTCAACTCTTCTTGATGCATTGGCAGGTATTATTATATTTCCTTATTGTGATACACAAAGATTTTGTTCATACCTAAATTAGAAAAGAAAATTTTATTATCTATTTGTCTATACTCTAATAATATTAGATGGAGTAGAGATTGTGATATTGATAATTATTGGTGTTATTATTTTGCTGCTTATTATTATTATTATTTAATTAAAAGAACAAAATTATAATCAATAGCCAATATTGACTGCCTATTATAATATGATTTACGAAATATAGAAGCTGACTTGGAAGAGCTTATTTGCAGGGAGATTGAGCTCCAACACACACCTAACAGGGGAAATCCTAATCAATGGTCGTAAGGAGACACTTGCCTTCGGAACATCGGTAAGAATAGGGAAAAGATATACCATTATTAATTCTATATATATATATATATATATTTTTTATGTATTCTAAGAACAATTGTTAAGAGTAGTTATTTTAGATAATATCTGTTTATAAAATAATTATTTTAGATAAAAATAATTAAATTAATTTAAAGATGAGTTAATAATAAAAAAGTAGAAATTTTGATAGAGTTATATTTAGTTAATCACTAAGGTGGTGTTTGATAACACCATTCAACACTTAAAATTAAAATTTTCAGTATTTAATTATTTTAAATTTATTTAATAACTATGTATTAAAAGTCTAAATTAAGTAAAAAACACTTAAAATGATAAGTTAAAATTTTTAATTTATATTAAATGTAATAAATAATTAAATTTTTAAATATTTTTACTATTTAAAAATTATATCACTTATTTTATTCAACACTTAATTTTTCAATTTTATCAAACAATAACATTCTGAATGATAGTTCAAAATTTTCACTTTTCACTCATTTAATTTATTTTTATATTTATTTAATATTATTTTTCAACCAATGTTTAATAATAGATAATGAGTGAGAGAGTGGTGTACTATAAGTTCAGTGTGCATAAGCTACACTTGAACATAGCTTAATAAAAGTTGTTAGAATCTATTACTAATGATGTCAGCATAACACACGTAGACAAATTAGTTACAGGAGTTAGTTTAGCTTCTGTTTATAATAGAACTTGAGCTCATTGTACTGAACAAGTTGAATGCTCCAATTCTTTTTGATTAATGAATAATCATTTCTTTTTCATTATGGTATCAGAGCTTTTTCTTTTATTCTATATTGATTCTTCTTCTTTTACTTTGTTTGTTTTTGAGCATTCAACTTGTTCAGTACAATGAGCTCAAGCTCTATTATAAATAGAAGCTAAACTAACTTCTGTAACTAATTTGTCTACGTGTGTTATGCTGATATCACTAGTAACAGATTCTAACAACTTTTATTAAGTTATGTTCAAGTGTAGCTTCTGCACACTGAACTTACAGTATATCACTCTCTCACTCATTATCTGTTATTAATGTTTTTAGGCACTTAGAAAAATAGTTATTAATTAATATATATAAATTAATTAATATATTATTATGATAGTTAAGTTTCAATGTGAAAAAAATTATTGATTCTGTCAAAATGGGTTTTAAAAGTGAAATATTTTACTATAGAAGTTTAAATGATATTTAACTTGGCTATATTTTCAAAGTTAAATATATTAAACGATTAATATTGGGTCAGATCATTTACCAACTTCTGAGTTTTTTTTTTCCCTAAAAAAGCTATTGAGTTTTTTTTTTTTTTTTTATATTTTTTTTCTTATCTCATTATATATATATATATATATATATATATATATATATATATATATATATATATATATATATAAAACTTAGCGTTGCATTAAAGAGCCCAACGGGCATTACAAATTTAGAATACAACAAAAGTGCAAAATGCTAAAACACAATTTCAATTGTTTCATACGAATAATTAAATTTATAAAATTGAAAAATATTTTTATAATAAAAAATAACTGGCAAAACCTCTTATTTATTAAAAGAAAGGGATTTTAGAAAATCTCACATTTTATGTGATTTTATTTGAAACATTCTTATATATTTAGAAAATCTCACTATTTATTCGATTGAATGCTGACCCATACAAGCAAGCCAGTGTCACCATCTTCTGAGTTTTGATCATGACGTTCTATTTTTTTTTTTTTGCCAAAGAAGGCATGTCTTATCTCTTATATGGCAAATAAATTTTTTCGCCAAAGAATTAGTTGACATTTATGAAAGTAATTAATTCGGAGGAAATGTTTAATCATAGCCTTATCGGCTTATATAGCTATGTCCCTCCTTGAGCTGTTCCTGTCATAACAATTAATTAGTTGTAGTGGCAAATGGCAACAATGCTATTAAAAAATAGGGATGTAATTAGACCTGACCATAGGTTTGATTTTAATTAAAAACTAAATTGAAATAGAACTGAGAGGATTTGAAATCAAATCGAAACCATTTATTTTTTTTATTTCAAACTGAATCGAAACTGAAAATATTAACCCTTATTTAGTTATGAAAAATATTTTCTATTTTCTTTTTCATTTCTCGATTTTTTGTATTTTTATTTTCTAAATTAAAAAATAAAAAAGAAATGTTAAGATTCCTTTCATTTAAAACTTTATATATTCCTCCATTTTTCATTTTTATTTGTATGTTTCCTTTTTTTTTTTTATTAAATATATAACTATTAGTTTCCATAAATATTTATTTTAAAGGAGAGTCAAAAATATTATAAAGTAATTTTCTATAATATAGTGTAATTTTAGAGAACTTGAAAATTTGTTTTTAAATTTTCTATTTAGAAAATTTTGATAACTAAATACCAAATTCTAGTTTTCTATTTTTTTAGAATAATTTTTTGAAAAATAAGTTTTGTTTTTAACAATTAAAGAATGCCTTAAGGTTTAGTTAAGGTTCAAGATTTTAAGGAACCAAAATTGTTTAGAATCTACGGTTTGGTTCCTGTTTAAATTAAAATAATAATTTAAAAAAAAAAGAAAATTCTATTTTAAAAGGGCCTACCGCTTTGAATTTGAAGTTTCAATAATTAAAATTTACTACTAAAATAAATAATTAATAAAATTAGTATGAAATATTTAGTATTAATTATTTTTTTTTTAAATAATAACGCAATTAACACTTTTTTTTTATTTCAAAATTTATAATTTTTATTGAAAATCAAAATTGAAACCTAAAGTGAAACCTTAACAAGAACCTAACTGAAATCGAAATCGAAACCGTCGATTCTTGAAACTGTAATTGATCTGGACATTTTCGGTTCGTTTAAGGTTCTTAATTTTGAGGAACTGAAATTGGATTGGAACCGAATCATGATTAGGACTAGATGTAATTGAGCCGAGTAGAGTCAAAACAGTGTTGAGCTCAAACTTGACTCAATTAAAAAACTCGAGTCTCAAAATTCGATTTGAACTCGATTGAGTTCACATTTTGAAAGTTTGAACTCAGCTCAAATAAATACTCAAAAGACTCGAATTTGACTCAATTAAACTCGAATGTTATTAAAAAATTAAATTAATTTATTTATTAATATCAAAATAAAACTCAAAAAAACTCAAAAAAGGTTCAACTCGAGATTGAATTAATAAATTATTATATGTAATATAAAATATATTTAAAATTATATAAAATTTTAATATTCAATTAGACTACATATCGCGAGCCACTTAAATCAAATATTATAGTATTCGAACTCGACTTGTCTCGTTACTCAAACTCAACTCGATTAGAACTGAGTTGAATTCAAGTATTCTATGAGTTGAATTTGAGTAACTCACTAGTAGATTGACTCATTTATACTCTATTAAAAACTGGTAGATTACGTTTGGCAGTTGGCATGAGTTTTCTCTTAAACTAGTGTTTTATATTATAATAAATTTTGTCAATATCTCTTGATAAATTATGGTTTAAAAACAAAAGAAAATTCAATTATTTCAATATGTTTTGCAAAATCTTAAACATTTACATCAAAGTTAAATTCCTAAAAAAAAATATTTAAAATAAAAAGATATCACAAAGTTTAAATAAATGGTTTTACATGTTAATTATTATGACATATACTTAATTGCTAGTGAAAGCACTTAATTAATTGCTAAATGCTATTTGAATTATCAGCTTCCTAATATATATTCGAATTATTTTTCATATAACCACTATGATAACTAAAATTTAAACTTATAAATTACAATCACTATAACAAATAATAAAATTAGCAATAAATTCATTTTGATACTAAAAAAAAATTAATATACAACAATAATATGAGAAGTTACTAACAAAATACTAATATAAAAAAATATTTTTTTGTATTTCATTTTTTTTTCTTTCTGAATGTTTGAGGAGAGATTATTCATTAGTAAAACTTGAAATTTTTGCATATTATATATATATTTTTTATATGTTAGACAATTATAGATTATATAATCTTTACAAAAAAAAAATAATATTATCAATATTGATAATCTTTTGACAACAAACTAATTTTATTGCAAAAAATTTATGATTTTAACTTTTAAGAAGCATGATGCATCAAACTTTCTTTTGTTGTTATAAACTTATAGCAATAATTTTTATATTTGTAGCAACAATAATATTTGCTGCCAATTCTCATGTCATAATTCATAAACCATTGTTCGATCTTGAGACACTCCAATACCAGTATGATACTATCTTATATGTAGCATAGCTCTGTTGGAAAGAATGAAGATCAAAATAAAAAATGAATCTAAAACTCAACACTTAAGAACAAAAATTTCTGCAACTCTCTCTAACTCTTACTACTGAATTCTTTTTCTTTTTCTTGATGATACATTGCAGAGAGGGAGGGGGTATTTATATTAACACCAAATTTGTACTCGCCACATAAACATACCAAATATACACCTAATACACTCACAATAACCATACACGTACACCTTAATAATTTCAAACAAACCAGCTTATTCATTAGCTGTAATCTTATCACATTATTTTCACTAACAATAAGCTTTTTTAGGCTGGGCTCTAATTTTGGGTTGAGTTTTCCATTAATCTTGGGCTATAAACAAGTTTATATTTCAACACTCCCCCTTAAACTTGTTTTATAAGACCAAGTAAACTTCTTATTCTGGCAAAGTCTTCAAATTTCAATGGTTTGGTGAAGATGTCAGCAACTTGATCATGTGACTTGACGTACTCGACTTGTATATCCTTTCTTGCAACGCATTCTATGATGTAATGATATTGAGTATCTATATGCTTGCTTCGATCATGATACACTGGATTCTTGGCTAATGCTATTGCTGACTTGTTGTCGATGTGAATCTCCGTTGGCTCTTTTTGCTTCGAGCCTAGCTTATTTAACAAATTTCTGAGCCAACTTGCATGACAAACACATGAGGTAGCAGCTACATATTCGGCTTCACATGTTGACAAAGTGATTGCTTCTTTGACATCTATGTGAAAGCAGTATTTCCCATAAAGAATACAAATCCTGTAGTGCTTTTTTTTGTCATCTAAATCTCCACTCTAATCATTGTCATTGTATCCAATAAGCTTATAATTGTTAGAAATTGAATAGAACAACTCAAAGTTGATTGTACCTTTGAGGTAGCGAAGAATTCTCTTTGTAA
>CATKHJ010586406.1:0-11880 GCA_949750685.1 Vernicia montana | reverse complement strand
TTCGTTTTCATGATTCAAATTTTTACTTAATTGCATCAATCAAAGATTACCTACTAACAACAACAATAGTAAACAAATTTATTAGTAGTAATAATATTTTGCATCATCAAAATCACATATGAAACCTTGGAGTCAACACTCATGTCTATTTGAAGTCATCGTTTATATGTAAATCCGCATTAACCATTATATGTTTATCTTATAGATGTCGTCTAGAAGAGGAAGAAGAAGAGGTAGACCGAGACGAGTTCCTCTTAAGAATGTGTATACACCAGGTTCAAGTGGAGGAAGTTCATGTTCCACCAAGAGTGGATGATGATGACTTGAGGCATGAGAATGAAGAGCTATGTCGAGAATTGTTAGAATTGAGACAGTTAAGGCAACAAGATGCTAATGTAGCACCACCACCTCCTCCAGCAGTATAAGAGAGAGTTCCACCTTTTATGGCTCCAATGCAAGAGAGAATGTCACCTCCACCTGCTCCTATGAATGCCCCTATTCCTAGGGATGTGGCTAGGAGGGTGATTGATAATGGTGGGGTAAGCATGTATAGTTTTCTGAAGATGGGACTTCCGGAGTTCCATGGGAAGGATGGAAAAGAGCCTCACGGATTTCTAAAAACTGTTGAGAAGGTAGTAAGACGACTACCTTGTTCAGATGCAAGAGCAATTGAGCTAGTAGGACTCTTGCTAAAAGATGATGCTTGGACATGGTTCCAACATGTGGAGAATAGACTTTATGATGAGATTCCTCCAGTATGGGAATTGTTCAAGCAAGAGATGGTAGATGAATTCCTGGGGGAAGGAGAAAGAGAAAATCAGATAGCTCATTTTGAGAAACTAAATCAATAAGGCATGACCGTATCCAAGTATGCCAAGGAATTTAACCGGTTGAGCAAGTATGCCCAAGAGGTAGTTCCTACTGAAGCAGCTAAGATTAGGAGGTTTCGGAGAGGTTTGATTGCACCTCTACATAATGCCTTATGTGCTATTGAGTTTGCTTCCTTGTCCAAGTTGGTTGACAAGGCAAAGCAAATGGAAACCAAAAGCAAGGAAGATAGAGCTGAAAGAGATCAGAGAAACAAGAACAAACCTAAGGTTTTGGCAATCAGAGTAGGGGTGGAGGGAGTAGTTCTCAGGTGAAGACAGTTAAGCCTGTTACTTCTACTATGGTTCAGAGTCACCATAGAGGAGGTAGTTAGAGTAGGGGACAGACTAGAGTAGTATCGGTAGCTTCTGCTCCAGCCACCAGTCCTATATCGAGACATGAGCAGCAGAGTTATAGTTGACCTACTTGTGCTACAAGTGGGCAAAGACATGATAAGGTATGCCAGACAGTAGCGGGGACATGTTACAAATGTGGTCAGTCAAGGCATTATATCAAGGGTTGTCCCTTATGGGGAGACAATCAGAGTACACCTGCTACTTCTCAGCCCACAGTGCAGATGGCTAGACCTGACACTAGGAGTTCAGAAGGTAGAGGTAGAGGGCAAGGCCAAGCACCCAGTACCAATCAAGCCCTAGAGGGAAGAGGTAGAGGCAGAGTATTTGCCCTTAACCAACAAGAGGCTCCTGCTTCCAATACTACAGTGACAAGTATTCTCCTTATACAAGATGTGTAAGCTAGAATTCTATTTGATTTGGGTGTTACCCATTCTTTTATTTCACCATGCTTTGCTAAGAAAGTGGGGAAGGGTAGAGAACTCATGATTAATCCCTTAGAAGTGTCCATACTTTAGGGGAAACGATAGAGGTGAAACATGTGTACTCTTCATGTATGGTAGAGATTGATGGGAGGAAACTTCCATGTGAGTTGATTGAGTTGGAGGTACTAGAGTTTGATGTGATTCTTGGTATGGATTGGTTGTCCAAGCACCATGCTCATATAGACTTCCATATAAAAAAGATTATGTTCAAGCCACGAGACAAGCATGAGTTTACGCTTCAAGGAGATAGAAGTGAGGTACCTTCCAATTTCATATCAGCCATTGGGGCGAGAAGACTTCTAAAAAAGGGGTGTCAATGATATTTGGCACATGTAATTGATACAAGGGAGACTCCTAATGAGGTACAACAATTGCCAATAGTTAATGAGTTTCCAAATGTGTTTCCAGAAGATTTGCCAAGTTTGCCACCTGAAAGGGAGATTGAGTTCAATATCAAAATTCTTCCTGGCATGCAACCAATATCTATTCCTTCATACAGAATGGCACATGTAGAGTTGAAAGAATTGAAAGTGCAGTTGCAAGATATGTTGGACAAGGGGTTTATCAGACCAAGCAGTTCGCCATGGGGTGCACCAATCCATTTTGTGAAGAAGAAAGATGGTTCAATGAGATTATGTATCGACTATAGGCAGTTGAACAAGATGACTATCAAGAACAAGTATCATTTACCAAGGATAGACGATTTGTTTGATCAATTGTAAGGAGCAAGTCATTTCTCCAAGATTGATCTTCGATCGGGCCATCATCAACTTAGAATCAAGAATGAGGATATATGTAAGACTGCCTTTAGGATGAGATACAACCATTATGAGTTCACAGTGCTACCATTTGGGTTGACCAATGCTCCGGCAACATTTATGGACTTGATGAATCGAGTGTTCAAACCATATTTAGATAAGTTTGTCATTATATTCATAGATGACATCCTTATCTACTCTAAGAGTATTGAAGAGCATGAGTAGCATATGAGAATAGTATTGCAGACTTTGAGGGAGCATCAATTGTATGCCAAATTATCGAAGTGTGAATTTTGGCTTGATCATGTATGCTTCTTTGGTCATGTGGTTAGTAAAGATGGCATTCAAGTGGATCCAAAGAAGAATGAGGCAGTGTTGAATTGGCCTAGACCCACGAATGTGACGGAAGTTCATAGTTTCCTTAGTTTGGCAGGTTATTATAGAAGATTTGTCAAGGATTTTTCCAAGATAGCCTCACCGTTAACCAAATTAACTAAAAAGAAAGTGAAATTCCAGTGGGATGATGATTGCGAAAAGAGTTTTTAGAAACTCAAGACTTGCCTCACTACAGCTCCAGTACTTACATTACCGGAAGAATCAGGTGGATTTGCAATTTACTGTAATGCTTCAAGAGTGGGACTTAGATGTGTTCTTATGCAACACGGAAAGGTGATTGCATATGCTTTAAGACAATTGAAGAAGTATGAGATGAACTACCCTACATATGATTTAGAGATGGCAGCAATCATCTTTGCTCTCAAAATATGGAGACATTATATATATGGTGAAAAGTGTGAGATCTACACCGATCACAAGAGTCTCCAGTACATCTTGCAGCAGAGGGATTTGAATCTGAGACAGAGGAGATGGGTAGAACAACTCAAAGATTATGATTGTCAGATCCTCTATCATCCGGGTAAAGCCAATGTAGTAGCCGATGCCTTGAGTAGGAAATCTATGGGGAGTTTAACTCATATTACAGTGGGAAAGAGACCTTTGATCAAAGAATTGAAAGACTTGTTCAACAAGGGGTTGCAATTTGAGATTTCCGAATCTCAAGTGTTGCTTGCTCACTTTCAAGTGAAACCTAAGTTGATTGATGAGATTAAAGCCTTACAAGATGAAGATCCTTCACTTGTTAAGTTGAAGAGAGAAGCTCTAGCGGGTCAAATGTGAATGATATTGATGCATGGGAAAAGAATATGTATACCAAATGTGAATGATCTTAGAGAGAAGATCATGAAAGAGATCCACCAAGCACCTTACAGTGTTCATCCAAGCGCCACTAAGATGTATCATGATTTGAAAGATTGTTGTTGGTGGTCTGGTATGAAGAAGGATGTGACTAATTTTGTATCTTCATGCTTGACATGTCAGCAAGTCAAGTTTGAACACCAAAAGTCATCCGGCCTATTGTAAGAGATCAAGTTACTCGAGTGGAAGTGGGAATGCATTACAATGGACTTTGTGATAGGGTTGCCAAGGACCTTGAGAGGTTATGATTCTATATGGGTGATAGTTGACAGATTGACTAAGTTAGCTCATTTCCTAGAAGTCAAAACAACCTACACAGTAGCCCAATATGCCTAGTTGTATTTGAATAAGATTGTGAGCCTTTATGGTGTACCAGTGTCTATCATTTTGGATAGAGGTACTTAATTCACATCTAGATTCTGGCATAAGTTACAAGAGGCTTTAGGTACTCAGTTGGACTTCAGTACAGCTTTTCATTCACAGACCGATGGGCAATCAGAGAGAAACATACAGACTCTAGAGGATATGCTCAGAATGTGTGTGCTAGACTTTGGTGGGAGTTGGGATAAGTATTTGCCTTTGATAGCATTTGCATACAATAATAGTTACCACTCCACCATTGGTATGGCACCTCATAAGGCATTGTATGGTCGAAAGTATATATCGCCGGTATGTTGGATGGAAGTTAGAGACAAGCTTATTGAAGGGCCAGAATTGATTAAAGAGTCTTCTGAGAAAGTGCCAATGATACGAGAGAGATTAAAAACTGCCTTCAGTAGGCAGAAGAGCTATACAGATCCAAAGAGAAAGGACGTTCACTTTTCCATAGGAGATCATGTTTTTCTTAAAGTCTCTCCTATGAAAGGTGTGATGAGATTTGGCAAGAGAGGCAAGCTCTCACTGAGGTATGTGGGACTATTTGAGGTATTGGAAAAAGTTAGCAATGTCTCCTATAGACTAGCTCTTCCACCAAATTTGGGTCATATACATCCCACATTTTATGTGTCTATGCTGAGGAAGTATATACCGGATCCATCACATATGTTGCAACCGCAGGCTATTGAGGTAGATGAGAACTTGGCTTATGAAGAGATTCCGACTGCAATCATTGATCACCAAGTGAAGAAGTTGAGGAATAAAGAGATAGTTATGGTGAAAGTGCAATGGAAGAATCATAATGTAGAAGAGTGTACATGGGAAAGTGAACAAGAGATGTTGCACAAGTACCTATATTTGTTTCATATGTAAATGCAAGAGAACTTTATGTGTTTGTAAAATTCGAGGACGAATTTTTAATAAGGAGGGGAGAATGTAATACCCCAAGTACGTATGTACATTCTGTAATCATATTTATGTGTATGAGCATAAGTTATAAGATTCATTTCATGAGTATATGTGTTTATGTGGGTTATGAATTGCATATTAAGTATGTATATGTGAGCTATGTGTAAAAACTTGGATTAAGACTCGAGAATTTCCTAAGTTATGTTTCTGGATGGAATTCACGACGGTGAAGAGAAAGTTCACGGTCATGACCTCTATAGAAAAATTGGACTTTTGCTTTTGGATGAAATTCACGGCAATGAATTTAATATTCACAGTCGTGAATTCTAAATTCAGGGTGGTGAATTCAGAATTCACGGCGGTGACTAAATGGATAAATTTTGGATGTTCGTCTTTGGATGAAATTCACGGCGGTGAATTTTCATATTCAAGACCATGAAGTTTGAGAATAGTAACGTGAACAGTGACGAGGCAGAGAGATTCACGGCCATGAATTTGAAAGTCACGACCGTGAATCGTGTCGGGGGCAGATCCGAAAATCGGGCTATATAAAGAGAATTTGAGACCTAATTCATTTTATACGCCATTTTAAGAGTTCTACCTCTAGTTTTTCTCAAAGAAATACCCACCCACTCACATTAAATGCTAGGGAGCCCCATTAATTACTCCATCTACTCCATTAAAGGGATTAAAGGCTTCAAGAATCCTTTGTTCTTCATCCTTTGAAAGCATTTATTGAAAAAGTGAGTTAGGGTTTTAGTTTTCTTTATTATTCTTCTTCTCCATTGTTATAAATTGTTTTTGAGAAAGGGAATAGAGTTAGAAATCATGAGTTTAGCATATGTATAGTGATTAAAAGCATGAATTGATATGCATTATAATTGTATGTGTTTATATGTATAGCTCCTCGTAGAAGGCTTGATGGGAATCATGAGGACCATGATGATTTGATGTGATTTGAAGACTTCTAAGAGATTTTAGCATTCTTTTGATTAAGGTGAGTAGAAAATATACTATTATTCTTATATTTAAATTCCTAAGGCATAATGTCTAATTTCTTTTACAAGCTACCATGAGTATGAGTATATGAGAATTGTTTGATTGAACAAAATGTTTCATTAAACTTTATAAGTTCTTAATTAACCATTAGCTAATTATTATCTTTTATGAGAACCATATATTGTTATTTGTCTATGAATATGAGAATCATTTGAACCATATGAGCTACTTGTTTATGAGAACCTTAATTATTCTATCTACGTTGATAATTTTAATGGTATAGAAATCCCCTACTAATGTGGATTAATCATTAGATTTTATGCACATTGTAACCTGATGGATAAGGTATAATATCCTACCCCTATCTAAGAAGGGTAAATTGTCCTAGACGTGAAATCTGATCCATTTCATGTATTACGAGTAAGAGTATGTTATTAAACTTCTACTCTTATTACGAGCAAGAGTATGCTAATCTAGCCTCTACTCTTATTTTACGAGGTGAGTATGCTAATAAAGTGTCTCTACTCTAAATACTTACAAGAATGATTTCTATATCCATCTATTTATGAGTTATGATTTCTTTCACGAGTTATATACATGTTTACTCTTGTATATATATTACGAGCTATTGATTCTTACGAGCTATATGAGCCTCATTGCTATATTGTAAGTCATTTGACGAATTATGAGCCCTACCATCCTTGTGAGCTAGCCTTGAACTACCTAACCTCACAAGTATGGTAGTATATTATTTACTCACTATTTTATCTCATTAGTGATTCCATTTTTCAAGAGACTAAGGAGTTTATCAGCTCGGTTCTTCAGGCATTTTTCCTTCTTAAAGAACCTATTTGATCAATGTAATTTCTCCATTTATTATATATGTATTAGAGATGTTGTAGTTGCTCCATGAGTATAAAAGAGAACTATTCTTTTGGCCTTAATGGCAATTATGGATGATTTCAATATATTGTTTTATGAGAATTATAAACTTATGAGATTACGAGTAAGTGTATGTATGAGCATGTGATATGTTGAGATAGATGTGTATGTGTGTATGAGTTCAGGTTCTGATTTTGGGATGAGTTATTTTAATTATTATGATGCCATATGGATTATATGTATAGATGGGTTCTACGGGTTTTCGGTAGCTTTATGCCTACCCATGCCCTAAGACCGTCGCAGTTGCGAAGTTGGGGTGTGACAATACATGTGTGCAGAGATATATGGTTTAATCCATAAACTAGTCGTGAGCCCATATTTTGCACTAGTTTTGGTTATATTTTTTAAAATATTTCAACATATATATATTTTTTAATTTGGGCTTACAAAAATATAATGACGTCACTTCATCAAAAGTTAATTTTAAAGTTATTCTTAAAATTTAAGGCATTACATATGGCACAAATAAAATTAAAAAAAAAAAAAAAAACCTTTATTTTGAAATCTAAGGAATTTGGATGTATTTTGAGAATTTGCAATTAATGAGTAATTTAAATTTGATAGTAAAAATATTTTCTTATCCCTGCCCTGTATGTGATTGTGAGTTATCACTCACATATACATGTGTGCCGAGATATATGGTTTAATCCCATAAATATTTGGTTATATTGTTTAAAATATTTCAACATAAAAAAAATTGTATATATTGGTATTAATAAATTTTAATTGGGATCTATAAAAATATAATGACATAGCTTAATATAATTGGAATCTACAAAAATATAATGATGTGGTTTCACCAAAAGTTCTTAAAAACTAAGGCATTGCATGGGTTTTGGTTATATTTTTTAAAATATTTTTAACAAAAAAAATATAAACATATTGGTATATATAAATTTTAATTGAAAACTATAAAAATATAATGACACTTCTTAATATAAGTGGAACTTACAAAAATATAATGATGTAGCTAATTTTAAAATTATTCTTAAAATCTAAAGCATTGGCGAATTTTTCACTTAATAATTCCTTGACTCAGAATTTATATACAAATAGATTAGACCCATAAACTTTTTGTTAAAAAAACTCATTGCACCCCTGAATTTTTATTAAAATCTATTGCATCCCTGAATTTTATTTTTGTAACCAATAAATCTAAACCATCTCGATCACCAAAGCATTTATATTGCTAATTTTTACATATAGTTGGAAATAAAATATTTTCCGTCTAAAAAAATAATGATTTTCCACAATTGACAAAAATTAGGATTTACTGTATAAGATTATAAAATAGAGAAAGCAAACTTTGTTTCAATTTAAAATTGCTAAATAATGCCATGTTGTCTGAACCTGATTGATGATTTAAGTTTATGGTTTATAAAATAAAAGTTTAGGCGTGGTAAGAGTTCATGAATATAATAGGTTTTTCCTAGAAAATTCAGGGTTAATTTATGTATTAGGTCCGAGAGAGAAACCTTGAATGAAATTAGGGTACTTACTATTATTTCTCTTTTCTCCTCCTCTAATGATGGCAGCATGCAAGACATTCATGCTACTTCTTCCTCCATAAGCGCATCTAGGAGTAGCATTCAGGATACACCAAGCAATTCTGTGAAAATTTCGATCCACAGCAAGGAAGAGGGGAGACTCTCCAGCATTGTTTATAACTGTTGTCAGTTCTGAATCTTCATATATCAATAATTGCACAATTTTAAAATGTCCATATCTCACTGCCTCGTGCAAAGCCGTATCTTTGTTCAGATTCTCCATCTTCAGAAGTTCCTTCTCCACTTCAACATCCATGTCTTTTGCACGATTAATTAGAAGTTTTGCAACTTCTAGATTCCCAAATCTTGCTGCAACATGTAATGGAGAATCACCTTTTGAGTTTGGTTGATGCAAAAGTAATTGACATGAGTCAATGATTTTTTCTGCAGTTTGAGTTTTTCCCAATTGTGCTGCAATGTGAAGAATGGTGTTTTTGAGGTTTGATGTCACCTGCAAAAACTTATTCAAATCATCATTGCTTGGATTATCAAAATATGTGTGATTTCCAGAAGATACAGCATGATATAATTCAGCATCCATCGAACTTCAAATATTGATCTAGCAAAATTAATTAAGCTAAGAAATTTGAAAGATGGATATATATTAATTTGCGCATAGGGGGGAGAAGAAGGTATTACAAATTTTAGGATTGTTTAAATATCAACAATAAATTTAAATTTAACATTTTTATAAAAGAAGACATACTCAAATTTTTATGAGATAAGACACAAAAACTTTTATAAAAGAATAATCACAAAATTCCAAAAAAAAAAAAAGAGAAATAATAATTAAATATGTCTATAAATATATAAACAAAAATGTTTTTTGGATCAAATTGATCCATATCAAAAGAACCACATAGGTAATTTTCTTTTTTAATGCAATGTAAAAGTATAAGAATAACCTTCTTTATTTTTTCAATTAAAAATGCAGCATCTTGGAATTTGAATTTTAAATTTAATTCTCTTTCTCATTTAATAATTACATATTCATTAATTTTATTATGAATTCCAATACATTGGTAATAAACAATCTTTCACAATAAATTAGTTTTCTCTTCATTTTTCTACTATTGAAAATTGGTAACAAACAATGCTTATGTTGCAAAATTTTATTTCTTTTTCATTTTCTTTTTCTTCAAGTTATTATTATGCTTTTGTTATGCACCCAATTTCACTAATTTTGTTCAATGTACCTTCATTTTTTTAATTTAATATTATTGTAAAAAGCTTAAAAAATAAAAATATTATTTTTTTATTTTGAATTATAATAAATAATAACAGCACTTTTAAAAATGAAATTTAATCATACCTCATCTTTAATCATTTGAATTAGACATTATTGGCTCATTCATTAATACTTAATTTTTTTTAAAATTAAACCTTGATGCTTTATAAATTGACTTTGTTATACAATTTTCTACAGCTATTAATTTGAAGTCACATAATCATGACATATAATTAATTTTGATAATTTAAAATCACCTATTTTAAATTTGTTTGATACAATTTTGATAAAGTATAAAAATTTTCAATCCATAAATTTGTATATGTAGTAAATAGTAATAATATATATATATATATATATATATATATATAATAGAAGTTTATGTCTTGAATCAATAGCTATGCTTGGGCATGAAAAAGAGTAATGAAAATATGTTTCTTTCTCCAAACAATATCGTATGCATAGTTGCTCCGTAAATTCCATTAAGTGAATGATCTATATGAATTTTAGAGGATAAGAGAATTTTGTTGATATTTTGTAATTTTATTACTATTTCAAGGTTGAAATTGTTATTTTGAAACCCATAAAATTAAATATTGAAATCAAAACATATTATTTTTCTTTAAAATTTTTATATTAATAAAAAAAATATTTTTATATCAATGAAAATCAAATTATATGATCATCGTACCAAAAAATAATAGAACAAAAAATTTTAAAAAGCAAAAAAAATAAATAAAATTAAGCGAACCTTAATAATTATATTACCTTTTTAATAGTCAATAAGGTATAGTCTGGTTAATATTCTCATCCCTTTAAAAGTGTGGAAAGTATAAAGTTTTATATTCGAATCTCTCAAAATATGAAAAGTTATTACCAATTTGGTGAGAGATGTGCAGAATATAATATTATTTCGACCCATTGGGCCTCCTTAGTATAAAAAAAATTACCTTTTAAATATAATAAAATACTTATACTAATATTTTTTTTAGCAAATTTACATTAATAATATCGATTTTTCTAACGATTGCCTTAATGACACTAGTTAATAGTAGTTATTTCAAATAAAATATAGTTATAAAATAGTTATTTCAAATAAAAATTAATTAATTAATATAAAAATGAGTTAAATAAGAAAAAATTAGAGATTTTGATATAATTGTATTTTGTTACAATTATTATTATCCCAAGTGATAGATCAGAATTCTCACTTTTCACTCATTTAATTCATTTTTAAATTTATTTATTTAATTCTCTTTGGATTTTTATTTCTTAACTAGTGCACTTAGGATACTCGTTAGAAAAACTATAACGATATAATGTTTGAATGATTTTTTTTTTTTTTTTTTTTTTGAGTTTATGAACTAAAATCTTAACCACCTTTCCTTTTCAAATTTCTACTTGTAAAAAACCCTGAAAAAATTTATCAATATTAAAAAAAAAAAAATTAGTAAAAATAACACAATTAAAGAATAGATATGAGTAAAGGTGAGTATGGTTCGGGTAAAGTTGAAAATTCAAAAATTTCTTAATTGAACTAAAAATTCAGGAATTTAATTATTGAAAAACTGATTCTGACTTTTTTTTATTGATTTGAGTTTAATTCTTAAATCATAACATAAATAATAAATTTTATTCAATTATAAATTTTCTAATCTTAATGTGGATGGTTTACTTTTAACTAGATATAAAAAAAAAAAAAAATAAATATTTAATATGATATATAAAAAGTGATTTGTGATATCACCTAATTACTAAGCTAAAAAATTACTATTGAATAAAATGTTAACTGTCATTATTATTATTATTATTTAATAAGTCACTCTAATCATAATTAAAAAATATTTAATTATATATATATATATATATATTAATTTATTTAAATTTATTTTTTTTAATAATTGTCGCGAGAATACCCATTAAAAAATTATTTATTACTGTTATTGAATAAAAAAAATAAAGTCCAGATCTTATTCTTGTACTTTATTTGATTAGATGTTATGTTCTCATTAAAATGATTTCTCATATAAATTTTTATGAAATTCACTTTATTTAAAATTTTATTTGTAAATGAATTTTAATATTTGAATTTAATTATAAAATTTATTTCAAATAGTTAATTTCACTAGTTTTTAATTAAAATTCATTTTTAATGGCTAATTG
>CATKHJ010586373.1:0-17167 GCA_949750685.1 Vernicia montana | reverse complement strand
GAAACTGACCGACATCTTTTCAGAATTGACCAGTACCACCTCAAAGATGCCCGACATCTTTTCGGAGTTGACCAGTACCTCCTTGAAGTTGACCGACATCTTTTTAGAATTGACCAGTACCTCCTCGAAACTGACTGACATCTTTCAAGAATTGACCAGTACCTCCTCGAAGCTGACCAACATCTTTCAGAATTGAACAGTACCTCCTTGAAGCTGACCGACATCTTTTCAAAATTGACTAGTACCTCATCGAAGCTGACCAACATCTTCTAGAGTTGACCAGTACCTCTTCAAAGCTGACCGACATCTTTCCAGAGTTGACCAGTATCTCTTCGAAGCTGACCGACATCTTTTCAGAGTTGACCAGTACCTCCTCGAAACTGACCGACATCTTTCCAGAATTGACCAGTACCTCCTCGAAGCTGACCGACATCTTTCCAGAATTGACCAGTACCTCCTAAAAACTGACCGACATCTTTATAGAATTGACCAGTACCCCTTCGAAGCTGACCGACATCTTTTCAGAATTGACCAGTACCTCATCGAAGCTGACCGACATCTTTCCAGAATTGACTAGTACCTCCTCGAAGCTGACCGAAATCTTTCAAAATTGACCAGTACCTCATCGAAGCTGACCGACATCTTTTCAAAATTGACCAGTACCTCTTCGAAGCTGACCGACATCTTTCTAGAGTTGACCAGTACCTCTTCGAAACTGACCGACATCTTTCCAAAGTTGACCAGTACCTCCTCAAAGCTGACCAACATCTTTTTAGAATTGACTAGTACCCCCTCAAAAATTACCGACATCTTTTCGGAGTTGACTAGTACCCCCTCGAAGCTGGCCGACATCTTTCCGGAGTGTACCAGTACCCCCTCGAAGCTGACCGACATCTTTTTAGAATTGATCAGTCCTCCCTTGAAGATGACCAACATCTTTCTGGAGTTGATCAGTACCCCGTCAAAATTGACCGACATTTTTCCAGAATTGACTAGTACCCCCTCGAAGATGACCGACATCTTTCTGGAGTTGACCAGTACCTCCTCGAAACTGACCGACATCTTTCAGAATTGTCTAGTACCTCTTCAAAACTGATCGACATCTTCAAGAATTGACCAGTACCTCCTCAAAACTGACCAACATCTTTCCAGAATTGACCAGTACCCCCTCGAAGCTAACCGACATCTCTTCGAAGCTGACCGACATCTTTTCAGAATTGACCAGCACCTCATCGAAGCTGACTGATATCTTTTCAGAATTAACCAGTACCTCCTCGAAGCTTACCGACATCTTTTTAGAATTGACCAGTACCTCCTCGAAGCTGACCGATATCTTTCTGAATTGACCAGTACCTCATCGGAGCTGACCAACATCTTTTTAGAATTGACCAGCACCCTCCTCGAAGCTGACCGCTATCTTTTCGAAATTGACTAGTACCCCTTCGAAACTGACCGATATCTTTCCAGAATTGACCAGTATCCCCCTCGAAACTGACCGCCATCTTTTTAGA
This sequence comes from Vernicia montana, assembly GCA_949750685.1. NCBI lineage: Eukaryota > Viridiplantae > Streptophyta > Magnoliopsida > Malpighiales > Euphorbiaceae > Vernicia > Vernicia montana. The sequence goes on along the minus strand of CATKHJ010586373.1, from coordinate 15,656 downwards.
ATTGACCAGTACCTTCTCAAAGCTGATCGCGACTCCATTTCACAACTATACTTCTAAGCAAAGTAGCCTTCCTTCACCCGACCCTGACCGTGGTAATAATCTTTCATCCCGATTCTGACCGTGGTAACCATCTTTCACCCTAGAGACAAGCAGTTATGATACCAATGATGCAAAATCTCCCAAAGATACTGAGAGCATTTTCCTTTATCAATCAATCCAGTTGAACTTTCACCCAGAAAATGTTTAGAAGCAATCATCTAGACATCACTTTGGTTCCTTCCCCTGCTTTTTAACCAAATCAACCCCATCCTTCACCCAAAAATATCTAGCTCCTAGCCTAGATATCAATTTGTTTCCTCTTTTTGCATCTATTTATCAAACTCAGTCACATCCTCCACCCATAAATGTTTAGGAACAATTGTTTAAACATCAATGTGGTTCGTTTTGCCATCTTCCTTTTCGACCACAGCTCTCACCCAAACATGTCCAAGTACTAACCTAGACATTACTTTGGTTCCTTATACCATCCCTTAGACCATCCTTATCACCTGAACATGTCCAAGCACTGACATAGACATCACTTTGGTTCTTTATACCATCCCTCTTCGACCATGTCTCTCACCCAAATATGTCCAAGCACTGACCTAGACATCACTTTGGTTCCTTTCGCCATCTTCCTTTTCAACCATTCTCTCACCCAAACATGTCCAAGCACTGACCTAGACATCACTTTGGTTCCTTGTACCACCCCTTATCCTCGGGTTCACTATCATCAGAATCGCCTTACAGATAAGACAATTCTAATAAGGGGGCAACTATGAACCCTCAATTTTGCACCTCCAAAATTATTTCTAAACTCTCTAAAGTTGTCCGGAATATTTTTCTATCCAAACTGACACTTGTCGAATCCTGATCAAACTTTCTGTACCAGACAGTACTTTCTTGAAACTGACCAGATTTTTCTCAAAACTGATTGTTAAAATATCCGATAATTAATTTCGGATCCACTGCCACTGACCGGTAATTTTTTGGACCTCAGAATACCTCAGAAACTGACCTGAAAATTAAAAAAAGCTAGCAAATCAGACTCTGAATGCCTGCCGCCGGAGCTCCTAGCGGATCCGCCAGATTGTCCGGCGGATCCGCCAGGCCTCTAGGAGGCAGCCGTCGGAAAACCTGGTGGATCTGCCGACGCACATCTTTTTTGTGTCGTACTGACTTCAGTCCCGCCATGTCAACAGTCGCCAGAAGGCCTGGCGGATCCGTCAGTCTTTCTGGTGCGTCCGCCGGAGGTTCTGGTGGACGCCGCGAGGACACCTCGCGGACGCACGTGGTTCTGACGTGAGTCTGCGAGCGAGTCTTGCGGTTGACGCCCTTTTTCGTTGAAATACCATTTTACCCCTCCTTTTTTTTTTTTTCACTTTTTAGGCCCTTTTTGGTCTTTTTCACCCTCCAGCTACTCCTATAAATACCCCTTTCCCTCACCATTTAAAATCACACCTTTGAGCATTTGTTGATTTGCTATCCACTTGCTCCCTTCTCTCTCTCTAATTAGTTTTCTTACTCATTTTGAGTAATCTTAATTAGTTAATTAATTTTTCAATTAGTTTCCACTCACTCCTAATTAGTTAATTAATTAAAAATTAATTTTAATTAATTAATTAATTTTTCAATTAGTTTCCACTCACTCTCAATTAATTAATTAATTTTAATTTTAAATTTTCAATTAGTTTTCACTCAACTTGATTAATTAATCATTTTAATTAATTAAAGTTGGGTAATTATGCAATCAAGTCACCAAATTAATTCTTTTTTCAAAACCAAAACCGATAAAACAGTATTTCGGTCTTGAAAATCACTCTGCTCACTCAAAATCCTCCCAAAGAGAAAGTACATCATCTTCTCTCACCAATCCCAAAATCACCCCAAATCAAATCAGATCAATCTGACCCATCCCTAAACCCTTCCAACTCACAGTAGAATGAACTACGTGAGTTTTGATCCCCATTCAATGGGGTACGTAGGCAAGCTTGGAATCTAAATCCAAGTCTCAAATCCAAAACTCAATCAATCCCCTTTCCCTTTTATTTTTAAATGTCAATCCATTGTAAATATAAATTTTAATTAATGTTATTAGTTATTATTTTGGAGTAAAGGAGCGATCTTGTGATTTCCCTAGTACCCATAAGGGCTAAAGGAAATACTCTCCTTTACTTGTGATTGTTTAAATCCTCGCTCTTTAAATACTTGCTTTTTATTTTCCCATGCACTCATAATTATACCATGCCCATGCATTTTAAATTTCAATTAATATCCGTCATCCATGAAATCCATTTGCAAGGTCAAATTAAACTTGAAAGTCAAATCGAGATTATTTAAAACCAAAAATCTAGTCCTCGAGCTTAATCTAGTTCGAGGACTAGTGACTTTATCTTTGGGTAAATTAATCGAAGATTAATGAATTAGAGTCAAATTGAAATTTTCCTTAATTTTTTCATTAAAAATAAATTAGGGTGGCGACTTCCAAATCTCTTTTTAAAATCAAAAATCAATTTTTCGAGGCGATAGCTGTTTCCAATCGTGAACACCGAAACTTGTACCTTAACCTCTCTTAAAAATTGCTTAGCCTTTCCTTAAGGCATCACATTCCCGAGCGAGGGGAGGGACGTTCGGGCGAGGCCTCACACTAAGTATACTTCAAGATAGTGAAAATTCATCCCAAACAAAGATACAACAAATAGTAAAACAAATTGCACAAGAATGTATGAAGCAATATAAAGAAAAATATGTAATTGTATTAATTGATGAATTAATTACAAAAAAAACAAAAAGAGGAAAATATCATAAGGCGGGAGGCAGTTGATACGAAGTCGGAGCAGTTGTAGGAGTCGAAGTGGAAGCTGGATGAACCGAACTAGAAGAGGCTAGAGATGAGGCAGAGCTGGCAGGAACAAACACTTGCTTCGGTACATATGCAAGGACCTCTGGAAACTTAGCAACACAAATGTCAATAGCCATATTGTAGCAGTTTATGGCCCTTGCTCCAAAATCCAAAGCCAATCGATGCTTGTACTCAGAAGAAGCTAGGAAGTCGCGAATGATTGTAGCCTTCTCCTCTTCAGCCTTCTTACGAAGACATTCAGAGGTGTCAAGTTTCATCTTAAGATAGTCAATTTGCTTCTCAGCAACTTCAAAGTTCTTCATCAGAACAAGATAGTCCTCGGCTTGCTCCTTAAGATCAGACATTTCGACCTTTAATCTCTTAACTTCAAATCGGAGCTCTTCAATGACCTTTTGACGATCCAGAAGATCTGAATCCTTGCTCTTTATCTCAGCCTTAAGATCTGACAACTTGGCATTCAAATTCGCTGATAGTCACTCCAGATCATCTGATTTTTGAGTAAAGAGACCTTTATAGTAGTCTCTCTCCCCTACCAGCTTCTTTACATCAGCTCGCAAAATTTCCAACTCGTCCACTTGCTTCTTTTTCTCATCCTCCAGAGTAGCTCGCAAAGAAGAAATCTCAGAATTTAGCTTCATTGCCACCTCCTGACTAGAAGGATAGAGATAAAAGAGTACAACGTTTTGCTTATTTATAACATCTTGATTGGAAGAGAAGGACCTTCGCACCACAGATCGATACCGGGCGAATTCAGTCAATTTCTCTCCAAATTTTTTATTAAGCTTCGTCAACTGAAAAATAAAACGAAAATGGATAAAATTCGAAGTGAGAGGGAAGAAGAAGGAAAATAAAATAAAAGAACAAATGATATAACTCGTCAAGAGTGGACTCCAAATCCAACAACAGCTGCTCAGGAAAAGCAGGCTCTATGATCAAAAGGATTTCGGGCTCAGCTCGCTCAAAAGGAAACGAAGAGCCCTCGCCTATAACTTCACCTCGAGGGGGAAATTCAATAGGATCAGATTGTGAAACGAGGTCTCTTAATTCAATCTTGTTTGCCCCCAGAACGACCTCACCATCGGTCTCTTTAATATCAGGAACCTGGTCTGTAATAAGATCCTTTGCAGCTACTGCATTTTCCCCTCCTTCCTCATAAGCTACCGAAGAAGGTGTTGCACCATCATTGACAGCTTTAAAAAGAAGATCAGGGTCGGATATAGGAATGGCAAAAGATGGGGTGAATGTGTCATCTCGTTCCATTTGATCTATGAAATCTTCCATGGAAACGAGCTGAAGAGGAAGAACTGCTGGGGTCGTTCACTCCGAACTCTCAATTGCTGAAAAAATGATAAAAGAAAAATTAGCATAAAACAAGAAAACAATTTTCAAATAGGAAGCAGATGGAAATATGCAAAACCTATTAAGTTGAAGAGATCGTCACAAGAAAAGATCTGAGGAGTTTCATTACGAACGAAAAACATACCTAGCTCAGGCGCTGGATCAACAGCGACAGCAGGCTCGCTAAACAGGGCGGTTTCCAAGCCAATAACCTTATCAAAAATCAGATGAGGTGGCACCCTCTCGCGAACTCTTTCAGCTATTACATAAAAAATGTCACTGTTAACAAGCTGGTTTCGAAAAGGATCGGAAGTAGTCCACTTAGAGGATGAAGAAGAGTCACTTGCAGATTTGCAGACAAGTTTAGAAACTGAAAGACCATTCTTGCCATCACTAGAGTCTAGAACAATGATAGGAGGATCTCGAGGAAGGTTGGGAACCAAAACCGAAGTAGTTTCGACAGCCGGAGTCACCTTATTTGTTTGCCTTGCTACCTAAGTAGTCTCAATTGCTGACTTCGCCGCTGAAGTAGACTCAGCAGTAGTTTTAATTCTTGAAGAGCTGACGGCTGCTGCTTTCACTAATCTTATACTTTCTTAGGAATTGGCTTAGTTTAGGGAGAGGATGCCTTCCTCTTCTCCTTAATAAATGACTCAGCACTCCAATCGGCAGTAGTAGCAGCTCGGAGCTCATTAGTTTGCTCCATCAGCAAAGGCATAAAGGCAGCTTCATTGTCTGGGGAAGGAGTTAAGCTGCTGGATAGATCGTGGATCTTCTTATAAAAATTGTCTTTGTTAGTTAGCCAAACTGCAAAACAGAGAAAGAAAAGTGTGTCAAAAACATTGCCCAGCAACAGAGGCAACGAAGTCAAAAATAGGTGAAAACTCACCCCAAAGTTCCCTAACAACGAGACGCATGGTCTTACCTCGGGCATCATTGATTTGTGAAGCGAAGTCTAGTTTCCCCATATCATAAGAATAGTTGTCCTTTATGAGGGTCTCCGTGGCTATAATTTCTTCGGGCAACAAGTTCATGGGGATGTCAGGGAGACCATAAACTGCAGGGACTTGGAGAGCTCCCCTAAAACCAAAACCTTCACCACCTCGAAATTGTTCTTTAACTACCAGCGCAGCGAACTTGGTGTGCCAGTTGTTCACCTTATTTGGCTTATTGATAAAGAGGGTTCGCCCAGGCTTCGAACCGATGCACCATACTCGTTTGTCGCTTAAGCGAATAAATTTGAAGAAACACTGGAACATCCTTGCAATAGGGCGAAGTCCCAAAGCTTTGCAGATCACCTCGAATTGATGAAAGTCTTGAATCAAATTCGGTGAAAGCATCATTGGGTTGATGTAGAAATAATTAAAACATTTAACTAAGAATGGAAAGGGGGGAGGAGGGAGGGGGGGGGGGGGGGGAGCTGAGACCCGCCTCGATATGATGATAGAAACAGATAATGTGGTCATTATCCTTAATCATATCTGTGGCACTCTGGATGCTAGGATTAACATAAATTATGTCAGAAGATTTGGAAAAATCTACTGCAAACTTCTCTTGATCTTCTAAATTCTTAGCAAAACCACTCATATATGAGTTCTTCAGAGTGGAGATGATGTCACCCCAAGTATTTTCTAAATCTGTTATGATATTGTGGTATGAGTTTTCGTCCTTTTTGGGAACCATTGCGATATAAGATGAAAGAAAATGAAGAAAGATAAGAATGAAAGGAGGCTGAGAAAGGTAGTAGCAGAAATGATCTCTGAAAAATTGAAAACACAAGAAGTTTCAAGAAGAAGAGGAACAAGGGTTTTTATAGAAAAGAAAAACCCTAGAAAAACGTGTTAAGTAATCATTTTAAAATTTTGAAAAGGCGGCAGAGATGAAATGTGACTCTGTGACTTCATAGCCATGATCATGCCACGTATGAAAAGAGGGGTTCTTACATTTAATGCTTGATTTTTGTCAAACGCGTAAAGATATGTGAAGGGCTTTCAAAATTCCTAAACGAAGTGAAGGGCCTTGAACCAAGGTGTGAGAATCTCAAACGAGGTCGTTAAATGTTAACTGCTAGTCCAACTTGTTTCTACCGAAGTTCACAAGAGTTCTTACTTCGGCGAAACAGGAGGGCCACTGATAAGGGACAAAATATATCGGACAGGATAATGAGCCTAGCCCACTTCAATATATTTAAAAGCCCAAAAAATGTGAAGACCAAGTTAAACATGGCCACCAATTCGGTTCCTAATTGAAAGCTGAAAACGTGCAAATCGCCATCCCAATCCAAATCGGTCAAAAAAATCCATGCTCAATTCATGTAAGGATTCACATCTTATAAATACCTTAGAAAATCAACCTTCACAGGTACATACACACATACAATATAGAACTTTGTCATTAATCTTTTAAATTGAGCTAATAAACTAACTTGACCGTTGGAGTAGCTTTGCTAGGTACTCAGCCTAGTCCACTTAACTCTTGTATATTCTTGCAGGTTGTATCAACTCAAAATCAACTAGGTGAAGGTCGAATCTATTCTACTTCGATTAGAATCAACTTCATCAAATTAATTACCAAAGAAAGAGCCGTGGAGCCTGAGGACAGTGAGCTTGAGAAGTTAATGTGGTAGCTTATGATATGAATGAGTCTGTACAATGAGATTGTCAATACCATTATCGTCGTTAAGTGTGAGTGGAACGAAGCACCGTCTTTCATCAGAGACCTTAAATGAGCATTTTTATTGTTAGAAAAATTGCCACTGGAGATTTGGTCGGCGATGATGTATGAGAGGATGTTGGTGACTATACGACAATGGATTCGACCAGCACAGCTATTATCATCAAGAAAACAAAGCTTGAGTTGGTCCTTGCAATTTTTTTTTTTTGTATTGAAACGAAGAGAGAGAGAGTAAAGTATGAGAGAGAGAGTGGTAGTGAGTGTGTGAGAGAGAAGAAAAGTAAAAAGAATTTTTTATTATTATTATTTTTACTTGTAATGGGTCATCCCATAGTAATATTAAATTAACAGAGTTAAGTTTTCTGTTAAGGGAGGGGCTTATATGACTCAAATAACAAGATTTACAAGTTATTTATTCCAAAAAATAGTTGAGGGGTATATGTGCTCACTAGACTAAACTTGAAGAGGCTTTTTTGTACCTCATTTCTAAGTAATATAGTCCAAATAGAGAAATATGGTCCAAGGAGAGAATGTGAAGAGAAGTAAGTGAGAATATAATTTGAGAGCATATAACGATACTGTTATCATAGCATATATCTCCTTTACTACATAAACTTATTATATGGAATAAGATTGCATTTTGGGGCTTGAAACTTTGTGCACCCACGCCTGCTGCACTGGCCCAAATTTGCTCATAATATTGTGTGTTGGACTAGGTTCCATGGAAATATAAAAACGAAATGATACGAAATGGACATCATAAAATGATATTTTTTTAAAATATAAGAAACAAAAATATGGGGAAAACATGTAAATATAAAAAAATATTGAGGCATTTTTATAAATATTAATTTTTCATATAAAAATATAGAGACATTTAGAAAAAAATCTTTTTTCAACCAAATTTTAAAATTGTAATTATAATAGGTGAATAATAAATAAATATAAATAATCAATGAACACATAAAAATGAATAATAAATAAATATAGATGATAGAAGAACAAATATAAAAAAAAAAAATACAGTTTTTTATGAATATAAAGTTAACAACTAGATACAAATTGCAAATAAAATTTTATTCTATTTAAAATATAATTTTAGAAAACAAAAATAATTATGATTTCTTATATAAAAACAATTTTAACAACTCCCAAAAAACATAGAACTCCAACAAAATGATAAGCAAAAAATAGTGGTAATATACAATAATTCATATTGATGTTGTTCTATCTACTACTAATCGCTGCCATGAGGAGTATATTACCGATTAGAGATATCAATTGTTTATAGTTGAGTCGCAATTCGCAAAAAAAATATAAGACATAAGTTGAATTTTGGATAGATGCAGAAAATAAATCGATTTTTACTTTTAAAAAAAATCGAGAAACACATTTCTTGCATAGAAATGCATTTCCAAATTTTATTTATTTATAAAAAGGGTCTGAAACGTTTCATACGAGTTTTATGAAGTTTCCATTTCTAAAATGTTTTTGAAACACAAAAACGTCATACAGTAAGTGTTTTCATGCATCATAGAAGTTAGCTGATGAATGAATTGATGCAATTTTGCTAAATTTCCCGCTTGAGTCCTTTTAGTGGAATGTCTAGTCAAGTTTGTTGACTTCTTGGTTAGCTCAAAAGAAAAAGTAGACCAATTATAAAAATGTTTTGGTGTATGCTTGTGATGGAACTATATATATATATAATTAGAGAACATTGGTAATGGTCTTAATGAGTCATTATCATCAAATTAATTAAGATTAGAGTTTTCTTTGTGCATGGAGCCCCTCGTAGTCATATTCTTTTTTGAGTAATTTTTACTACAAGGTGAAAGAAATTTGAAGCAAAGGGACCCAATTATTAAAAGATTAAATAGACAAAAGCCTATATAATTTGACCTTTGTTGCTCATCAACTTTGACATCTTCCTATCCCATTCAATAATTCAAATTAATCAATTAAACGAACACTGTAATATAATGGCTATTTATTAATTTATTGTTTTTACTTGGAAAGATATTACATTCTATCATTTTCCATTCTCATTTGTTACAGCCAGGGTGGAATAAGAAAAAAAAAATGAAAGGTTAATATTTTTTCTAAATTTTCTAATAATTTTTGTTTTAAATAATAATAACCAATTTTTTTATCATAAAAGTATAATTGTTTTTATTTATCTTTCATATTTATAAGATAAAAATTAATTAAATAATTTTAACATTTGAAATTATTTATAAAAATTTAATTTTGAGGAGACCAATTAGGAAGGACAAATTGAAAAATTAAGACTAATTATATAAGAATAACAGATATATTTCCAAGTTAGTTGGGGCCAAGACACCTACTTGTACCCTTGATTTCGCCAGGTTACAGGTAATTGGTATCGGTCTCTCTGTATGTAAATCATCTAGGGATACAAAGGAATTAAAGCAAGACTAAACATTGGTTATTTATTTATTTATTGTAAGGTGAGAATATTAAGACTTTCCTGGGTTTAGCTTGTTATATTTAAAGGAAAACCTGTTCAAGTTGCCAAATGCCAATAGTTCTTTTGTCTTTGGTAGGGATGCAAGTGAATCAATACACTCAAATCAGCTTGTAAATAAGTTGATTTATAAAAGCTTATTTGAGCTTAAAATACTTCAGCATTTGGTTGATAAATGAACGAATATTTATTATGGCCCCCGTTTGAAAAAAAAAATAATAATAATTTGAAAGAATTCAATTTAATCTAATTTTATTAATTGAATTGAATTGTATTATTGTGTAAGAATTATTTCAAACATCGTATACATAGATAATGAATTTAATTTATTTATTTATTTAAGTATCTTTATCGCTATGTTTTGGACATAGCTTTTTTAAAGTTAAGCTCTAGATCATATATCCAAAAAGTTTAATCTCTAGATCAATAATTATCAAATAAGAGACAAGATTGTCATTATTAAGGCTATTCACTAATGCAATCCTTCAATTATTTTCAACCATTATTGCACACACTGACACTGTTATGGCATTTTTTATAATAAGAAAGATTCTAATTAACTACTTTATATTCTATTCTCATTGATAATAAGTAAAACAAGAAAGATCAAATTTGAATATTTTATAAAACAAATGCTACCTTCTACATGTTTCCATATACATTTCTCTTCTGTTCTTTGCTTCTACATTGCTATGCTAGAGATACTATAACAAATAATGATTCTATAAGTGACAGCAAAGGAGAAACTCTTGTTTCAGCCGGAGAAAATTTTGAGTTTGGATTCTTTACTCCTAATGGAACCTCTGGAAGAAGATATATTGGGATTTGGTATTACAAGTCAAATCCACTTACAGTTGTTTGGGTTGCAAATAGAGACAATCCAATTTTAGATTATAATGGAGTTTTTTCCATTGCAGAAGACGGCAACCTCATGGTTGTTGATGGAAGGGGGAGTTCTTACTGGTCAACAAATTTTGAAACAAATTCTTCTGTAGACAAGAAAACAAGGCTAATGGATACTGGGAACCTTGTTGTTTTCGATGAAGACGAAGAATTTCATCTGTGGCAGAGTTTTGATAATCCAACTGATACATTTCTTCCAGGTATGAAAATGGATGAAAATATGGCGTTAGTTTCATGGAAAAGTTATGATGATCCTGCTTCTGGTAACTTTACTTTTCAGCTTGATCAAGAAGCAGACCAATTTGTTATCTGGAAAAGATCGATTCGATACTGGAGAAGTGGAGTTTCTGGTAAAGTTGGAAGCTCAAATGAGATGCCTTCTGCAATATCTTACTTCTTATCAAATTTCACCTCAACTGTAGTCCATAATGATTCTGTGCCATACATCACATCATCATTATACATTGATACAAGAATGGTTATGAGCTTTTCAGGCCAAATTCAGTACTTAAAGTGGGATACTAGTAAGATTTGGACCTTGTTCTGGGCAGTGCCAAGAACAAGATGTAGTCTATACAATGCTTGTGGAAATTTTGGTAGCTGCAATAGCAATAATGAAATGGTATGCAAATGTTTACCTGGGTTTCAGCCTATTTCGCCAGAGTATTGGAGTTCCGGAGACTATTCAGGAGGATGTATTAGAAGATCACCATTATGTAATGGCAATCCTGCAAGTGACTCATTCTTGAACTTAAAAATGATGAAAGTAGGAAACCCAGATTCTCAGTTCAAGGCCAAAAATGAGACGGAGTGCAAATCTGAGTGCCTTAACAACTGCCAATGCCAAGCCTTTTCATATGAAGAAGTTGAAATGAGTCAGCAGGGAGAGTCTGGTTTTGCCACCTGCTGGATTTGGTTGGAAGATCTCAGTGACTTTCAAGAGGAGTTTGATGGTGGCCGTGACCTGAATGTGCGCATTTCAGTCTCTGACATAGGTAAATCTTTTTCCCCATTGAACGAGTTTAAATTTCGATCTAATTTAATGGTTGGAGTCCTTAAATTTTACTTCTGCAGATTTAAGTTCAAGAAATTGTGGGACTTGTGGCACAAATATGATTCCCTATCCCCTTAGCACTGGACCTAACTGTGGAGATCCCAGTTATTTCAATTTCTACTGCAACATCTCCACAGGACAACTTAGCTTTCAGGCACCAGGTGGAACCTATAGAGTCACAAGAATCAATCCAGAAATGCACAAGTTTGTCATCCAAACCAAAGATGGAGATAGTTGCAAGGCCATAAATGCAAATGGAAAATTTTTACAGCTCAATCAGTCTTCACCATTTCATGTGATTAGGTGGTGTAATGCTGATTTGGGGAACTATAGTTCTGATGCATCATTTACCAGTGGAGGTGAAGTAGAGATAAGTTGGGAGCCACCACCTGAGCCAACTTGCTCTTCTTCTATAGATTGCAAAGATTGGCCAAATTCGATGTGCAATTTAACAGGAGATGGAAAGAAAAAGTGCTTTTGTAATGTGAACTTTCAATGGGATGGCTTGAAATTGAACTGTATTCAAGGTAAGAATGTTATAGTAACTTGAAAGAGTCGAAAATTTTAGTACTTTCCTATGCATCACACAAATATTAAGTGCTGCAAATTCATTTTATGTTATCAAATGGGATAATTATCCTTGTTTATTCTTGCAGAAGGTCATTACAGTAAGCAAACAAAGACGCCTTCCATAGGAAAAATTCCCTCGTCTCTGATCATAGCAGTAACTTTTGCAAGTTTCATTGGTTTCCTTGTTCTCTCAAGCACTATTATTTACATGTTTTTGCAGAGAAGAAGGCTGGCTAGGTTACAAGGTAAACTAGTAACCATACAATTGTTGTTAGTCTTCCGAATCAGAATTGAACTATGTCACATTAAGTTATGTCATTGATTTATGAATTCAGGAAACAGGGGAACTCTGCAAAGACATCTAGGCCTTCACTTGTATAGCAGTGAAAGACTTGTCCAAGTTATAATCGATTCAGGTCGGTTCAACGAAGACGAGACAAAAGCAATAGATGTGCCATTTTTTGACTTGGAAAGCATATTATCTGCTACAAATAAGTTCTCAAATGCAAACAAGCTAGGACAAGGTGGGTTTGGACCAGTTTACAAGGTAATAACCCTATTCTTTTTCATCTGTCTTCACTGTCAGGAATCGAAACAATATGTTCATTTGTCTATGGGTTCTTCAATCAGGCTACATTTCCAGGAGGAGAACAAATTGCTGTCAAAAGGCTCTCAAGCGGTTCAGGTCAAGGCTTAGAGGAATTCAAAAATGAGGTTGTTCTGATTGCTAAACTTCAGCATAGGAATCTTGTAAGGCTTTTAGGCTATTGTATTGAAGGAGATGAAAAGATGTTACTCTATGAATATATGCCTAACAAAAGCTTAGACTCCTTTATTTTTGGTTAGTTCTTACATTACTTTTTATTCTTTGCATTTTTCCATTGCATTTGATACTACTTTAACAAAGTGTCTAATGGATATAAAATCTTTACAAGATCGAAAGTTGTGTGTGTTATTGGACTGGGGGATGCGCTATAACATCATCATGGGGATCGCTCGAGGGCTTCTTTATCTTCATCAGGATTCAAGGCTAAGGATTATTCACAGAGATTTGAAAACTAGTAACATTTTGCTAGATGGGGAAATGAACCCCAAAATTTCTGACTTTGGCTTGGCAAGAATTTTTGGAGGCAAAGAAACTGCTGCAAACACTAACAGAGTTGTTGGAACTTAGTAAGTTGTTCTGTCATCTAAGCTAAATTGTTTATATTTTGAGGCATATATTATAACAATTGAATAATTTTACTAAAAATTAAAAATTTACATGAGCGGCGTTTGGTATTACTGCGGTTTTCTATTTTTTTTTTTTAAATTTCAAAAAAATAAATATTAGAAAATATTTTTTAAACAAATATTATTTTTTATTTCTTCCATATTTATCTAGAAATATTTTGAAAATAAAAAATAAAAAATTCTGATTTTCAAAATTTTTTTGAAAAAGAAAAAAGAGAAATGAGGAAATGATATCGAATAGGCCCTTACATATCCAGTAAAAACTTATAACATTTTGGTTATGCAGTGGGTACATAGCTCCAGAGTATGCATTGGATGGTCTATTTTCATTCAAATCAGATGTATTCAGCTTTGGAGTGGTGGTGCTTGAGATTATCAGTGGAAAAAGGAACCCAGGATTCTACCAACCTGAAAAATCTCTCAGCCTTCTAGGTTATGTGAGTTTGCTGAACTTTTCATATAGATTTTTTTTAAAAAAAAAAAAATTATACTAAATTTATGAATTGTCGATGACAATCTTTCGTACCAAACATAAGCCTTTTGAGTTTTGATAAACTTTTGAATTCAAGTCTCCAATACATGACAGGCTTGGAATTTTTTGAGTTTTGATAAACTTTTGAATTCAAGTCTCCAATACATGACAGGCTTGGAATTTATGGAAAGAAGAAAAGACATTGAAATTCTTGGACCCAACACTCAGGAAAACTTGCAATACAAATGAATTATTGAAGTGCATAAATGTTGGGCTTTTATGTGTACAAGAAGACCCATATGATCGGCCCACCATGTCAAATGTAGTGTTGATGCTTGGTAGTGAAAGTGCTACTCTTCCAGGCCCAAAACAACCAGCCTTCATTGTTAGGAGATGCCCTTCCAGCCGAGCTTCTTCATGTAGCAAACCAGAAACTTGTTCCAATAATGTGTTGACAGTTACTCTAGAAGATGGAAGATAGTACAATTACAATTTCTAATATAAACAATTCATCTTAGAGGTTCTTAAAAGTAACAAATTAAGGGGACAATGTTTGTTAAATTTCAATTAGGAGGTTTTTCAAATCCTGTTAGATGAGATAATTTGGATATGGTTTATGAAGAAACATAGAGCTGCTTCATTAAATAAAATACCATAGCTTATTTATTTATTTATTTTTATTATTCTTTTAAATAAAAAATCCCTGAAATTTTAAGTGGAAAAAAAAAATTCAGCCATTAAATTTAATATTTTCAATTTCAACCGTTTGTATCTTTTAAAATGTACTAAAAATATTTAGAAAACCAGTTAGTCATGTAAATGGATAATAGATAAATGTAACAATGTAGATTGACATTAAAAATATTTTGTTGACACCATAAATAATTTATTGGTTTTAATTTTAATTTTAAGCCTATAATTAATTTGAGTCCATAAATTTAATTTTATTTAGTTGGACGTAGTAATTTAATAAGTTTAAATTAATTAATTGGCCTTGGATATTCTGTTTGAGCTCATTAATTAATTTAAATCTTAAGTTTGACGTAAATTATTAGCAGTTCTTTCAAAATAGATATAGGTGAAAAAACGTGCTACAGTGAGACATGAAAAGTGCAATGGAGAGCATACTATCATGGATATGAAAAGTTATCGAAAGAACTCCTATGAATATGAGAACGGAAGACTTACCAAGGCTTCGATCAACTAATCACACAAATTAGTCACACAAATAAATCATACACAAATTCCAGTAAATCAATTTCAATTCCATCAATTTCTTTAAGTAGCTAGAAGCTAGTTCAAAACTTCCAGTACTATCTATTTTTTATTAGCTTTATTTCCTTTATGTTTTTGTAATTAAATTCCTACTGAATTAGTTGTAACTTGTTAATTTTCTCAATTAATATAAGTGTCTAGTTCCTTCAGTTGTCTTTTCAATTTATTACTTATTTCTTTTCACATGATCATAATTTTAGTTATTTTAGTGAATCCATTTTTCATAAGTGAACTTAAGAACCTATAAGTAATTTGGTCCTTTATTATTTCATACATCTGTAGGATAAGAAGTCAGATTAGTAAGCCCTTTAATTTTTAGGGCAAATTACTATTTAGTTCCTGAGTTTTGATCAAATTAACTAACTCGTCCCTACTTTTTGAGAAACTAACTAATTAGTCCCTCAGTTTTGGTTCCGTTAGACTATTTAGTCATTCTGTCCAGTTTTTGTACTTTTTCTGTTGAATTTTTTAAAAAATAACTAAAATGCCCTTATATATATATAATAAATATAATTTTAATTTTATTATTTAAAAATAAAAAATAAAAAAATTCAAATGAATAAAAGTGAATAATATTTATATATTTATATAATAATTATAATTAATATCTTTAAATTATAAAATTATTTATTATTATATAATTATTATATATAATAAAAAATAAAAAAATATTTATATTAATAAAATTAAATAATTAAATGATTATTATATAATTATATAATTATTATTTAATTTTATTAATTTGAATTTT
>CATKHJ010586314.1:0-11928 GCA_949750685.1 Vernicia montana | reverse complement strand
GTATCCTTTCGAATGGGAATCAAAATTCACATAGTTCGCCCTTCTTGCGAAGGAGGTGTGTTTAAGTCTTAACATTTTATCATGTTTCAGTTCATTAATTAAAGGTGAGTTGATTGATTTTAATCAAACAAGATTGATTTTAATCAAACAAGATTGATTACCAAATTGTTAATTAAGTCTGGTTTAATTAACAAACAAGAAGATGATTAGAACAAGTTAATTATTTCAGTTTCTAATTAACATGCCTCTTAAAGTGATAAAAGAAAAGGGGATCATATAAAGGAAATGGGGAAAGCAATAACTATGCTAGAATAAAAGAAACTAAAAGAAAGGGAATAAAAGAAAAGGGAATATGCAAAGGGGAATAACAATAAAGGCAATATAAAATAAACTAAGATAAAAAGAAAAACAAAAAGCAACACAAAACAACAAAGAAAGCAACACAAAATTCAAAATAAATAAACAGAAGAAAAGGACATAAAATAAATACCTTGGGATGGAGGAGACTTGTCTCGGTCGGCGGCGGACTAGCCTCGGATCGCAATTCCACCTTCTCGACTTGGCGGAACAATAGCCTTCGAACGGCTACTAGGACGGCGTTGTTGGGACTCCCTCGAACTGATTTGAGGGGAGGAACCTCGAAACGACCATCCAAAATCAAAAGAAACTTTAAACTAGAAAGACAGTTCTTTCGAACCAATGTTTGAAAAAACTGCTTGCTTTTGATCAATTGATTTGATTTAGCAAGAGATGAGTGTCAAAATGAGTTGGGAAAGGGGGATTTATATAGGGAGAAGGTTGGAGGTTGAAAACACAAAGTTTCAATGTGGGATTTGGTGTTCTAACGCTCAAAACCACACACAGGGGTTCTGGGACCGCACACGGAGCTTTTGGGACCGTATAGGAGCTATTGTGACCGCATAGACTAAGCCATGACCACACAGCAAGAAGCATGATCGCACAGGCCTTGTGCGGTCCCAAAGTAGGCCTGTGCGGTCACCTTGGTGGCCGTGCGGTTTCCACCACCTAATTCCGCCGATTTTTGCCGTTCTCTCTTGTTTCATGTCCATTTTTCGCGATTTCAGTTGCCTTGTGCTCCGTATTCAATCCTGAATAATATGAGGATGATTTAGAGGCTTGAGGGATTGGTCCCAGGTCCCGAGGCTCAGTTATCATACTACAACGATAATTAATTTCCGATCCACTGCCACTGACCGGTAATTTTTCAGACTTCAGAATACTCCAAAAATTGACCCGGATATCTCGAAAAATCAGAACCCGTCAACCAGCGCTATGTCAGACAGCGCCACGTTAGCTGCCACCGGAAGGCCCGGCCTGGCGGCGTTGCCAAGCACTTCGGCGGCGCTGCCGGGGCACAGAAATTCGCTGCCGGCCAGCCGATGTCTCAAAAGGCGTGCCCGTACATGCACCTCAAAATTCTCCTTTTGCCTCTCATGCCCTGAAAATTTCATTTTTACCTCTTTTTTATCCCACTTTTCAGCCTCTTTTTGGTCTTTTTCACCCCAACTTTATTTCCTATAAATACCATATCCATTTACACTTCAAAACACATTTCAAGCTCTTGTGATTGCTATCCATTTGCTTCCTCTCTCTCTCTCTCTCTCTAATTAGTTTTCACTCACTCTAATTAGTTAGTTAATTAAGAATTAATTTTAATTAACTAATTAATTTTTTAAAATTAATCCCCACCCACTCAAAAAAAAAAAAAAAACTCTAAATCCTAAATCTTAAACTTTAAAAGCTCTATGTGTTTCGTGAAAAGTAACTTGTTTTTGAAAAATATTTTCTCAAAAATTATTTTTCTGTTGATTGATTACAATGTTATAAATTAATTAAAAATAAAAAAAAATCAATTTATAAGACTACAAACATGTTTAAATAAATAAGAATTTCATATTTTAAAATTTTATTATTAAATAAGAGAAAAATACATAAAATGGTAAATTATGATGGTTATTGGTGACCAATGATAATTATTAGTGGCCATTGACCGTCAGTGGTAGTCATCGCTAGTCACCGATGGTGATTATCAATGATCGGTAGATTAATAAATATGTATTTATGTACTTTTCTTTCATTATATTATATTCGTTTCACAATATTTGTCGTTTAAGGTTTTGACATATGAATTAAGAAAGTATTTAAATTATCTAAATTCTAAGGTGAAGATAATTTAAATATTTTTTTTTCAATTTTGATGTGAAGAAAAAAATAATTAATACAAATGATTTAATAGAGAAATAAAGAAGATTAAAATTGAGATTTGAAAAATGACTTACATTTTGATTAGATAAAATTATTTTCTTATAAATTGACTTATTTTTTATTAACCAGAAAATATTTTACACAAAACAAATGGAGCTTTGATTCAAACTCGACTCGAAATTAGGGATGGTAATTTTATCCGTTCCGCCGGATACCCGCTCTGCCCCCGAACCCGACCCGATTATATATATTTTTATTTTTTAAATATTATATATATTTATTTTTTAAAAATTTATAATTTATTTTTATATAAAATATAAATTATATTATATAGATATGTAGAAAAAAAAAATATATATATATATATATATGAGAAAATAAAATTAAAAAAATTAAAAATAAAAAATAAATATAAACGGATATACTCGCCCGCTCTAAAATGGAACAAATATTTTTTTTTAAAACAGATCGAATTTGAATTTTACAAAATCTGCACCATTCTCGATCCACTGTCACCCCTGCTCGAAATGTTATACGTGCCCAATTGATGAATATGACTAAGTAAATCCGCTGCAGCCCAAAATCACTTTATTCGACCCGTTTATGAAGCCCAAATTTAGAATTCAAGCAGTATGACAACTTTCTCAGATGCCAAACCCTATGTGATTCCTGCAACCAAAATGCTGAGAAGAAAACCAACCAAAATTGAAGTCAAAATCGAAGACAAAGAAGAACTCGAAGAAGCCCGCAAACGCTCCACCGCAAACTCCGCCACAGCCACCAACTCTACCACCGCCTCAACCTCTCTCCTCCACCTCCTTGACCGCAACCAAACCAACCCCTCCTCCAAATCCCACCGTATCGGCCTTTCTCCTTGAAAATACAAATACATACCCACACCTCCACACATATATCATGGAGGTGGAAGTGAAATTGCGAATCCCAGATGAAGCCAACTTCAGCCGCCTAAATTCCCTTCTTTCACCATTTCACCTTAAAACCCTTAACCAGCAAAACTTGTTCTTCGATTCTGACGCTGCTACTCTTTCCTCTCAACGTGCTGTGCTTCGCATGCGTTTCTTCGACAAAGACTCGCTCTGTGTTCTCTCCCTCAAAACCAAACCTGTACTAGTCAATGGTGTGAGCCGTGTTGAAGAAGATGAAGAGGAAATTGATCCGTTTATTGGTCGTGAATGCGTGGCTGATCCATCGAAGTTAATTTCGATCGAATCGAGGATTTTGAGGAGGTGCAAAGATGAGTTTGGGGTTTTGGGTGAAATGGGTTTTGTGTGTTTGGGTGGATTTGAGAACGTGAGAGAAGTTTATGAGTGGAAAGGGTTGAAACTGGAGGTGGATGAGACTAAGTATAGCTTTGGGGTTTGTTATGAGGTGGAGTGTGAGACTCCTGATCCTGAACAGATTAAGAGAGAGCTGGAGGGATTTCTAAAAGAGAATGGGATTGATTATAAGTACTCAGAGATGTCAAAGTTTGCAGTTTTTCGATCTGGAAAGCTGCCTTAGTAAGTGAACTGAATGATTGATCTCATCGCTATTGCTGATCTTGAAGTGAAAAGGAATTTATATTAAGTTGCTAGCCAGTGCTTATTGTTGTTTCTTTGGTTCATTATTGATTTTGCTTTTAAAATTTGCAAACTTTATCAAGTTTAATTGTTAACTAGTCGAGTGTTTAATCCTTTATCTTTTGATTGGTTATCATATGTTTTAATAAAGATTTCTGTTCGTGAGCAATAAGAGGTTTAGCATTTTTATGGCTTTATTCAGGATTAACAACTCTGAGAGCAGAGCATTGGTTGGTTTGATTAGCAATGGACCCTGTTTTTAAAGAATGAAATCTCAAAAAAAAAATCTTATTTTCCTATTCTTCTTGTTTGACAATTGTCTTATAATGATAATTTGCTTGCTAGTAGAGAGAAACTTGAGCGAGAATTGATTGATTAATGGAGATTTTGTTGCCAAGTAGTTCATTCCTTGCCTTAATGCCTGAAAATGGGCAATCCTAAGTTAAAGTGTTAAGACAAGGACTGAGCCTCATACAGCTTTATAGTTCTGTAGTTAAGCAAAAACTTATGGTGGTTTGTAGTATTTTCCTTCAATCAAGTAGCAACAGATGTAACTGCATGAGATTGTGAAAGTTATTTGATCATGGATGTGATTCATAATAGTCAATCAGTTCTTTGATATCATCTATTTCCATAGTCCATACAAGCCTGAAAGGCAAATGTGTTGTTTGTGTTTTGTCATTTAGAAATTGCTATCAATACAAATTTAGGGATGATAATGAGGGCTTACATTTCTTTTTTTTGACCCCGGTTATATTCTTCTGTATGGCTGACTCAATTATTTTGGAAAATAGAAGTTAATTGGCTGTTGATTTTTCAATATTCATTCATTATACATGCTTTTCTGGAGTTATAATTGCTGGTTTTATGATGTCACATCTTGTTGTTCACAGCTGTCTTTTACTTTTGTTGATATCACTTTCCCAATGCCTGTAACTTGATTTTTATTTTCAAATATCATCGCTCATTTTGGTCACTTGACAATATTAATAGGTCTTCAATTTGACCTCAGCAATTAGATTTTGCTGTCAACATTCCCTTGGCAGAAAAGGTGGAAACTACAAGAGTCTGTGTTGTGGAATCCATGTCTCAAACATCAATGGAATTTTCGAAGTTTTCTTGCATATGATACTTCATTTCAGTTTTAATACTTAGGAAGGCCTATTTTTAAGCCCATGTTTTCCTGTCCCCTTCCGTTAAACCAAAAAGTGATTAAAAATAGCCATTACTAGGACCTTGTTGAAGCTAATTCATAGTTTTCAGGATCCCATGAGCTCATCCGTGCTTGCAACAAGTAAAAAGTTTGCACAATCCAATGAACATCTTGATCAGCTGTTTGAGTAACTGACTTACCATCAGAAGTGATTGCCTACCATCAGTTTCATTGTCAAAATTATTTCCTTACACTGTTCAGTATTGTTGTCATTAGCCGTTCATCTAACTGACTTTTTTGAGGATGCTTAACCTAGGGTGGTTTTGTAGTTTTTCGTCTCAGGTTTCTTGAATAGTATGGACAAGAATGGCAATAAGCCTGCAATCTTTTTTTCCTCTTTTTTGCTTTTCTCTGTGTTTTTTACTTGGTTACCTGGAGATGTGTAAATGTGGAGGTTTTTCAAGTAGAGAAGAGACATCGGTGGTTGGAATTTAGCAAGTTGATAATATTGTGCTGTTTTTTTAATGAATGATAATGATCCCACTTAAAATTGCAATAATAATGGATCTGAAATTAAACTTGTTAGTGACATCTGTAAAGGGTAACTTATTTGTGTAATTCACTGTTTTGTAGGTCGTCCCGAAGTGTCTGCAGTGGAGGATCCTGGTAAGGGAAAGAAGATAAGATAATTTGGCAGAGAACAAAGATTTTTTTCCCTCCAATGCATCTTATGCTCTAGACACAACTAAGTTCACCGTGGACATTTAATTGACAATAAACATTAATTTTTCGTGTAGCGTTGTCATCTTGTGAACTTCAAATGAAGAACAATTTGTCTAGCTAGCAACGTTATACCATAAAATGTTGAATTTTTTATCATTTCCTGGGACTCTGCATCTATTGCCGGCACATGGTTTTATTCATCATTGCCAACTTTGTCTATTTTGATCCAAAACCTAGTTGCACAAAACAAGGAGCAATATTGCCATGCAAGATCTGTTGGGACATTGTCGAGAGACCTCCCAGTTCCAGTTAGCTAAGGCTATTGCAAAATTCAGTCTTATTTCATGAAATGGCCACTGCCTGCAAGTGAGGAACAACTTTCTTATTAACATATTTCACGATTCTTCATAAATTGCACAATCTTATTAATTTTTCCCACCATTATTCATTTTTCAGCATTCTTCATAAATTGCACAATTCTCCAAAATAAAGCTCAGAATCATGAGCTTGTATCTTCCACAGCCTGTGAAATGTACTGAAGGGCAAAGGTCTGCTAGCATACCTGCTTTCAGCAGGAATCACCAGCTATGGTACCAGATGGTAGACAATAACAAAATTGAAGATCTACAAAACAATCGCAGAGGCTCAAGACTTCTGTAGACAGCACAATCCCTGTCGACCCCTTCAACATTTTTAACCATAGACTAACAATCAACAAAGATATTAATTTCTTGAACTACTTGATTTAAGATCCCTGGCTGCCACTAACTAAAATAAAAAAGACGTAGTTCAGGAAAAATAAAACATTATACGTCACAATAATCTGTGACAACATCACACCATTGGAACCGGAACAGAGGTTCATTCAGAAGAAGTATGGTAAATTCTGCACTACGCATACTGACAATCTGAATCCTTGCCCTCCTAAAAGCTACCTACCCCAACAGGAAAACACGAGACCTACAATTACTCACTTTCTCTTCTTAGCAGGTGGCTGGGGAACCTCTTCTTCCTCCTCTTCTTCCTCTTCATCTTCTCCGTCCTCTTCATCATCATCTTCATCACCATCATCGTCGTCGTCGTCATCCTCATCCTCATCATCACTTCCTCCTTCACCATTGGCTTCAGGATCATCCTCAGGATCTGCTTCCTCCTCTCCCTCTTCCCCTGAGAAATCCCCATCTCCAGCATCATCATCCTGATCATCTGCATTATCATCATCATCTTCTTCTTCATCATCATTGTCTGAATCACTAGCATCTTTGTTTTCTGCAACAGGGCGCTTCTTCTTGAAAAGTTCATCAAAAGGAAACCTACAACAGGAGTTGCACTACCATTTTAATTGAATCCCTATTTACAAGTAAATAAAGCAGAAGTGGGATGAGGCAAAAAAGATATCTTCTTTTTTACCTTTCATCCACTGCAGTCAACTTTGGTGATATGTTGATATCATTCATCAATGATCCAGCCTGAAAAAACCATAAAATCAAATTACAAAAAGTAGTTAAAGAACCATAAATAGTTGGCCTGTCCTTTGTTTATCCAGTTAAAAATCTGTCAAAAGAGAATCAACATTAATGAGCTGTATATATACACACACATATTATCCTGCAAAAGGAACCCAAGGTATACAAATTGATATTAGTTCACTCAATTAACATCTCTATGCCAGGTTGATAAAAAAAAATAATGCAGGGATATTTTTGCAGGAAAGAAGGCCAAATACTCGATAACTTGACATGCCAAAAACTGGCAAAACCACTTATTATCTTGCTATCTCAATAACTTTTCAAAATGGCATGCAATTAGAAGAGAATCTTTTTTGCATTGTATGACATTTAAAAATTAAAGATGTCCAAAAAGTAAGTCAAAGGAGAGAGACTTCTTAAAAAGATAAGATAATTGTACATTTATTTGCCGTGCTAGAAGAAGAAATAGCAGCACCATATTGAAATCATGCTCTGAAAGTCACAGCCAAAAAGAAGGGCATTGCATCTATACCAACTTACCAACTTAAGCTAGGTCTCGAAAAATAAATTGCCTTCCCAGTCGCCAAGACTGCATTTTCAGTTAAAGCTGGGTTTATACTAGCCCTTTAATTTTGTTCTCTAAAATTCTCAATTTGAAGCTTTTCAACCAAGTGGAAATGAAACGAAAACAATGCATCGATTACAAAAAATACTATTTAAAAATAAATAAAGGAAATAGTATATAGAGTAAGTACCAAAAAGTATAGGGCAATGCCCTCAAGAGGTTAAAGTCCAAGAATTAAAAGTAGTGTATAGCAACTAAGATATTCTATGCAAACTAAAATCCAAAAATAGTAGGGCCTCTCAAGCATCTACCAACATAGGAACTCTGTAACCATCAATATTGACTACAGAAGCAAGACAGTATTGTTTCATTCAAAGCTCTGAGACCATAATGATTAGGCTAGCATAATAATCATAACAGCATCTTATTTCCTAAAAATAAGAAGGAACCATAACAATTAGGATATCACCTAAGAAAGCCAATAACTATGGACAAAAACCCCATTAATATAGCTCCGGGAACTATGGCCGAAAAACCCCATTAATATAACACCAAATTTGGACAAGTACTGTTTCAGACCACAAACAAAAGAGAGAACCCCATAAAAACCAGAAAAGGTACAAGCAATTTGCTAAACAAGAATAAGAAGAATGTGCTGTCTGAATTTCCTAAATAAACCCCAGTAATTAAATTTTAACAAGGATTACAGAACAGGAAAATTGTGCCCCAAAACACAGTATCAGTCCAGAACTACTACCTAACTAGCGAGAGCAAAAACTACTCTTCTTACAAACACAACTTCATAAAGCCATAATTAATAAAAGGCACACTTTCAACACGAAACACATTTAACTGCTAGATTTAAGGTATAGGTTTGTCAAAGAAGAAAAGACAAAACCAAGAAATTTCAACAACAGTCACACTCATGCTCACATTAGTAAAGCAACAAAACCCTAATTGACAACACCCAGTTCAATAACAACCAGAAAAGGAAAAATTAACCCTTAAACCAAAACAAAACAAAAGCAGCCAGAGACCTCAAAAACACAAAATTTTCTACAATAAAACGGTTAATGGAAGATATACCACAAAGAGCAGGCAAGTAAGAGAATTCCAAGCAGTAAAAGTAGTCTCCACCACCATGGCTTCCACAACAGAGCATGCCCACAAGGTCGTCTCCACAGAATTGACACTGCCCACCTCCATTGCTCGACAAAAATTAACTATACTCAACAAGCACACAAACCCAGAAAAAATAAAAATCAGTAGGTGGGTTAGAGAGAGAAAGAGAAGGTTAACAGAGACTGAGAGAGAGAGAGAGAAAGGGACCTGATTGGCTTTCGGGGTCTGGATCCGGTTAGGGTAAACCCTAGGGTTTGGTCCGATTAGGGGTTTTGTGACTAAATTTGATATTGCCAGATGTATTTTCTTTTATTCCAGACAAGAAAGTTCCAGACTTGTTTTATTTTGGGGCATAACGTGTCATGGAAGGATGGAAAATGGTCTTGGAAATAGTGATTTTTCTTTTTCTTTTTTCTTTTTTCTTATTTCCTATTTTTCTTTAAATATAAATTATTAATAATTTAAAAATATAAATCTATAAGAAAGTAAAAAATAATTGAAATTTTAAGCAATTTTTTTTTCTTAGATGAAGCTTTGGATCTTGTTCTAGAAATTCACATTACTACCAATCACAAAAATCATGTGATCACCGGATCACGAGGATGAATAAAATTACCCAATGTGATTCTGACATTTGTCATTGTAAACTGACCTTACACCAATGCGTTGTTTTGATTGGTGGAAACTATTCATGATTACTAGCCTTGCAAATACTAAATTGTAAATTTTTCTTTTTTATATTATATTATCAGTAATAATA
The DNA here is from genome assembly GCA_949750685.1 of Vernicia montana. Classification (NCBI taxonomy): domain Eukaryota; kingdom Viridiplantae; phylum Streptophyta; class Magnoliopsida; order Malpighiales; family Euphorbiaceae; genus Vernicia; species Vernicia montana. The sequence goes on along the minus strand of CATKHJ010586314.1, from coordinate 2,330 downwards.
AATGGAAAATTTAGAGGGGACGATGTGGAGTGGGAAGTGAGGATAAAAAATCCATTGAAAGAAAATAATTTTCAGTCCTCTTTTGGGGGAAGAAAAATATATAAAAACTATAAAAAGAGATAGTAATTGTAAAGCATTTGGCAAAAAATTAATGTAATTATAAATACATGTAGTAATATAATAATAATAAATATATATTCGAACTGATAATAAATTTAAATTTAAATTTTCATTAAAATAATAAAAATCATTCATGACATAAATGTTATAAAATTTACATATGATTTGTATCAAAATATTATTACTTTCCCACCTTAGGCTTGAGCTAGATACTTCCAATTTGTTTTTATTTTATTTTATAGTGTTTTTATTTTATTTTTATTGCTAATATGTTATTTTAATCTATTCAAATCATATAAATCAAAATAAATTAATAAATGTGATATTTTATAATAAAAACGTAATACAAAAAAAGTTGACTTCGAGGACGTTCACAAACCATTTTGTTTTGATTTCTCAATTGAAAATTCTGCATGATACAAATTATTTATTTTATTTGTAAAAATAATTTTTATAAAATCTTTTACTTATATTATATAATTTTTTTAAAATAAAAAAAAAAATCTTTCATTGATAATAATTAATAAGTAAAATTTAAAACATAAAATTAAATTTCACTGCGTTCAAAAAATAAATATAAATTTTATTATAAAGATAAATTTTTCCTCTGAGCTTTATTAATCGTGTTGACGGAACAATTGTATACAGTACCTTGACTGCGTTTTGCATATCGGTAAGAAACACATTCCACTCGGTGGCTATACTGAAAGCAAGTCCGATCTTTTAAATATCATACTCAAACTCCTCCTAATTCTCTTCCATGACGGAAGACAAACAAACTCCTGTAAAAGAAGACAAGCAAACTCCCATTAAGTAAGACAAAACAAAAGACTCATAACATATTATTAACAAAATTAATAAATAATTAAGAAAAATAAATCTAACCTAAGATTCTAAACCGATTTTCAACTAAATAAAGTCATCTTCATTACTTGAATGTCTTGATTTATCTCTGAATATTGAAACTTTACGTCACAACCCAACTTCGCAACTGTGACGGTCCTAAGACATGGATAGGCATAAAGTCACCGAAAATCCGTAGAACCCATCTATACACAAAATCCACATGACATCATAACAACTAACACATGCATAACCCAAAATCATAGCCTGAACTCATACATATACTCATACAACTCATAATGTCAATCACATACATATGCATATAAGCCCATAAGTCTCATATATTTAAGAACATCAAATGTTGCCCTTAGGCCAAATGAATAAATCTCTTTCTTTACACGCATGGAGTACTAAATTACAATACAATAATAAGGAGAATTTACATTGATCAAATAGGTTCTTTAGAAAGGAAAAATGTTTGAAAAATCGAGCTGATAAACTTCTAATTTCCTGAAAAATGGAATCACTAATGAGATAAAGCAGTGAGTAAAGAATATACTACCATACTTGTGAGGTTAGGTAATTCAAGACTAACTCACAAGAATGGTAGGGCTCATAACTCGTCGAATGACTTACAATACTAGTAAGGTTTATATAACTCATAAAAATCAATAACTCGTAATATACAAGAATATATATGTATATAACTCATGAAAGACATCACAACTCATAGATAGATAGATATAGAAATCATACTCGTAACATATTAGGAATAGAGATACTTTATTAGCATATTCCCCTCGTAATAAAGAGTAGAGGCCGGGTGGACATACTGATAACTCTATTTTCTTGAAGTTATTTTACCTGTTTAAACTCAAATTTTAGTTCAGTTCTTGAGAATTTAATAATATTATTACTTATTTTGAAGAATAAATAATTCTAACAATTTATAAATAAATTATAAAATATTTTTAGTATTTTATTTTATTTTATTTTATCTTGCATATCAAAATGACATTAATGATGCAGGCGATGATGTCATAATATTAATGATGCAGATATTGATGTCATGATATTAATGATACAGGCAATGATATCATAATTTAATGATGCAGACAATGATGTCATAACATTAATGATGTAAGTAATGATGTAAGATGGTAGAAAAAGAAGATGGAAATTTCCTATAAATAGGCATTACCACCCCTTCTTCAAATCATCAATTCAATCATTCATCATTCAATCAATTAGATAGATTTATATTTTCTTAATTTCATTTCTTTGTATTTTCATTTTGATGAAGAAGAGAAGTTTTGGAGCTCATGTACACCAAAGAATATATCCCAAAAAGAGTTCTTCCTAAACTT